>VWYI01012473.1:0-27742 GCA_013399455.1 Anthoscopus minutus | reverse complement strand
ATCCACATACATCCTCTCTATCTGTTGCCAACATGATTATATATAAAGCCTCAGCATTAAATTTTGAATTCTTTGATTTTGTTAAAGAGAGTGACAGAGTTACAAAGGAAAAAGTTTGTGGGAATACAATTCCTCTTCCCTTTAGAAAAGTGATTTTAAAATAGAAGTTACATTATTTTCCACTTTTTGCTATTAGTAGATCTCCTGGGTACAGTTGCCTTGGAAACATCATATTCTAAAAGAATAGGAATATACAGAACATTTTTTTGCACCCATTGATAATGTCTGGGAAAACGATGCTGCTGATAGCAGTAGAAAAACATCAAGTTTAGCTGAACCAGGAACCTGACCTTTTAGACCAATCTTGGAAAAGAGGGTGAAATCTTGGTTTGAAATGTCTGGAGTTGAAAATACTTGATGCTTTCCAATCTCTGTTTTTTTAGACCAACCGGTGGCTTAGAGGAGAGGATTGCATTAGTGATCTTGGCTTTATGACATGTATTATCTAAAGTAGGAATTTGAATATAGTACATATATTAGAATATAATTACATCATTAACTTGTAAAGAAAGATTATGTAATATTCAGATCTAAGCTCAGTGCCTAATTATTATTTACAGATGTCATGATTACAGCAAAATTGGAGTAAACACTGTAAATTAAGCCTTTCAGAATTATTTAAATAAAGGGAGCGTTATTCCTATTAACTACTATTCCTTTAAATTTCTGAGAGATGTCATTGCCATGACTTGCCTTATTTTGCATGGACTCTGACGTGGAGAGTGTTACCATGATCAAGTGAAGCTTTTGAAAGCCTTTCTAAATTCTGCAGAACAGAATTTTCTTAATCACTCAAAGGGCATTTGAATCTAAATTGTACTTCATATCTACTCAGGATCCTAATCTACAGAGGATCCCCTGAAAGCCATACTCCACATTCAGCATTTTGGTGCTTTGAAATCTGTATGTTTATGAGCTACATATGGGTTGTTTCTGTTGAAAGGGAGATTCTCCAGATGGGACTGGCCTAAAGGCAAGATTGCATGGTCCATTGCTATCCTAGGAGTGACAGGAAGATGCTTTGTATAAAGCAGGATAATTCTACCACCAGTGAGGTTGTCGAGTGTTGTTTATTTATTTACCTCCACTTCAGGAGGAAATGCCATCTCTATTTTTCAATTCCATTTACGAAGAGATTTGATTTTATGTGACATCACATACTATTTATAGTTCCTAAAAGTAGTAATAGGTAAGCTTACATTTTCACAGTCATCTGACTGTAAATGCTGATGCCTTGTCATGGAGAGTCTGTTAAAGACAGTATCACAATGACCAGTGGTGCAGGAGAAGATCCAGTTTTCTATATTTGTAAATCTTAACAAATGAAACCTTTAACAGCCCTCATGTACAGATGCATACAAAGAGACACTGTCCAGGAATGTCACATCTTCGGGTGAAAATCAATAGATCAATCGGGATCCTCAGGTGAGGAAATGCCAAGATACTCATGATATTGGTGACATAAGTATTATATAAAAATTAAGAAAGCAATAAGTGGCATTTTATATTCAATTAATCTATAACTACTTCTAGTATTTTAGTGTCAAATTAGTTTCTTCAAAGATTTAGTTTTCTCTCAGAAAACAGCAGAAGTATGAAAGACAGAAAAAGATGTCAGAGCTTCCGGCTGTGTATCAGGTCCCTTTTTTTTTGTACTTACTCATTAAATAGCTTTTCTTTGAATCTATAACCGATAAGATGTGGACTGTTAAAAACACGTGAGAATAGAGCTGCTTCAGCTGCTGTTTGTGAAAGGGAGTAGTTCAACAGGTGGGAAGGGAGTAGAAGTTCAACAGATACTTAATCAAAGTTTTGCACAGGATACTGAATATCTCAGAAAGTAACAAAGTAACTGAAAGGGGAAAAAGCATAGACGAGAAAGAAACATTTAAAATTGTGTTACAAGAGACAGGAAATGCTGTAGCTTGTGGATTGAGAGTACTTTTAAAGCAATAACTTAGGTTTGAATTTGTTATTGAGACGGAGAAGAGTACCATTAGACAGCATGGTGTTTGCTGTTTTTTTCCCTCCTTATATTTTTTATACTGATTTCTTTCTCAAGAGAAGACACTCACCTGTCAAATACTGAGCATGATTACTATAAATCTTATTTATTCCAGAATGTTGCAGCCATGTTTTGATTCTCTCTTGCCATTGGTATTAATCAAGCTAGCAAGTTCTATTACTTTTTAGGGATGGGATGCACCATCAGAAATTAAAGATTATGATCACAGCAGTGTATGTGCTTGCTGGAAGAGCAGAAATGAAAATAAATAAAAAAAATTAAAAAAAAATCACACCTTCAGCTGACCCGTTGGGGCATGAATTTTATACACTTATCTTTAGTGATGCTGTAAGACCATGTAAGTAGTTAAGGTAGGTCATTATGGTACTATGGCAGTCAATATAGGCAGGCAGTTTAATGAATGAATGCCTGACCCAGCCAATGCAGGGCTAAGTGCCCAAAGACTGCTCCTGACACATTACCTCATGCTCAGAGAAAAGGCAGCCAGCCTACTGTCAGTTTAGAGCCTTGAAAAAACAGAATGGAGGCTGATGTATCAAGTCAGTAGTGAAAAGAAATATTTGTTTCATTGACAGTCCAACAGAAGATTCGGAGTTTTTATCAAGTTTGTTTGATAAGGAAAAAATAAAAAAACAGAAGGAGAGAAAACCAAAGATGAACTCCTGATTAAAAGCCATAAATTTTTTTATCTTGTACAAGCTTTCCTTTGAAAAGTATTCTATATTTTCCTCTGGAATGTGGTGCATTACTCTAAACTGATCTTGTCTCTCCCCAGATTCCAATGATAACTGGGTACTGTAGGGACTACAGCTGAAGACTGAATTTTATATGTAAGCATCTTTATCAGCAATAATGGCAAAAAAAGGAAAACACTACATACCAGTATTAAAAGAACATTTGGTTAAGCCCAGCTCTCCAGAAGACCAAGCTCCAAGAAATGAACCCATGGGTTCCTTGTGCCTAAGCATTTTTAATCAGTGAATTTTGACCGGTCTTTGTATCCTGTACCATTTATTTCCTGAAGGTTGTTGTCTGCTATAAAACATTCATACTTTTATTGCCTTATTAACTGATTTAGCCAAAATTCAAAGATGCATTCAGGCTCCAGGTGTTACAGCAGCACTTAGGCATTCAGTTCACATGAGACATNTCAGTTCACATGAGACATCTTCAAATGCCATATAAATAATGTTTTCCATCATGCACATCTTCATTATGCAGTATGACTGGTGTCTTTATGTGGAGCCATGATAATTCACTGCCAGATAATACACAAGTTTCTCATTAGTCTATTATCTAGCAGTTTATCAATCATCATCTTAAGCACTCATACCTTCATTTGCAATGCTTTATATTTTTCAGGTCAGCTCACTGTTGCCTTAACATGCAGTCACAATTCTTTATTGTTCTCCAGCCTTTTTCCTCCATGAAAGCTTACTTCTGACAACAAAAGTATTTAGATACCATGACAATACAGGGTTTATGTACATGTGTCTGGGTGCAAAACATGGACTGCGAGATAAGGGCACTGGAAAAGGTAAAATCTAGCTGACCCTTAGAGTGTGGGGTGGGTATCCAGGACTGGCAGCTGGAAGATTAAACCAATTCCCTTCCCATACACATGGGACATCCCTCTCATTTGTGAATAGCTTCTGTTATCAAGCAGGAAGACAGAGGAGAGGCTGAGATATTTGTGCTGCCAACAGCTGGAAGAGCCACCCTGGATGGCGCCAGTCAGAACTGTTCTCCCGTGTCAGAGATCAGCACATTGCATCTCACTCTTAAAAGGTATGCTAGCTGCACTCCTTCCTGCCACTGACAGCTTTAGGGAGAAGTGATGAGGAGAATTCTATAGCAGCAGAAAAGAATTATTCTGAACTAGGGAAATATTTAGCTCAGCTGCTCAGTGTGTATGCAGTTACATAACTAATGCCAAATAAGACAAAGTACATTTACCAGGTATATAAAAAAAAATCACAGAGGTATAATAATACAGTCCTACCTTAGTGAATCATCTTTCCTAGGTAGAACCATTTTTTAAAGATCATACAGACCATAAGTTAAAGCAAATTATTTGCTTGAAGATGGGAAGAAAAGTCTTTTTTTATCTGCTTTAATTTAATATTCTGGAAACTTCCTTTCCATTTCAAGTAGTTTATTCAAATTTAATCATGGGGGTGTCAGAGTATGAAAACGTCTAGTTATGATGTTGTTGGAGAATTTCAACTTTCACTTTAATGATACTATTTGTGCCTGCATTGAGAAGTATCCATGGAAACAGTGCAGTAATTCATGAACTGCAGAGCTGCATAAAGTCTCTCTACCACAAATATGTTTCAGCAAGAAAATCAAGAAGACACATTTCATGTCAGTGTTGCACAGCTAAAGAGGACCTCTCAAGTAAGTGACTTGAGCCATTCCACTGTATATAAAATTATTCAATATTTTCTGACTTAAAGAACTGAGAAAACCAGATCAGAACCATAAAATTTACACCTTCCCAAGCAGATAATGTACCACCAAAAAAAAGCCAGAATATAAATTTTCATGTGAACTATCAAGTATAAAGTTGAAGTCAAAATGCTTCTATGAGATTTTTGTTTTAAATTAGCTGATCAGAGTGGAATAATAAAAGATAATTACTCTGCTGGTACCTGCCTAACATATAGTTTGTGTTCCTATTTAAGTCCAGCTAACAAAGCATGAATCATTTTGACTAAGGTAACATGATAAAAAAAGGTAATCTGAGTACTCTGGAGCTTACTTTCTAAGGCAAAGGTTTTTTAAAACTTTTTTTTGGGTGGGGGGGAGCTGGTTTTTTTAGGTTACTTTGTTCGGTTGTAGTTTTTTTTTATACTCCTGTAAGCATGTCATTTTACTCAAATGTCAAAAAAATCTGGTGTTTAAGTAAGTGCAAAATATTTATTTCTGCTGTATTGTAAAATGCAAATCAAGGAACTGGACTTTTCAAAGACTAGTAGCCTAACTTGGATCAAGTCAGTGAAGACCACATGTCTAAAAAGATTAGTCCTCCTTTTTATTTTCATTCAAACTGAACAATTTGTGCTGCTGTGATCCTGGCTGGAGGCCTTTGTTCATTGAGGAGCTCATCATCCCTGTACCAATGACTCTGTGTAGGTGCAGCCCTGTGCTGTGCTCTGCCAAATGTACTGTGTGGACACCAAGCCAGTGTTGGGCTTTGCATGCCCCCTGGCCACAGGATGAATTTTGTAGGCAGCTCCCAGCCAGTGCTGGTCATTATACAGCCACAAGTTATCAGGTTGAAATGCTTTTTGTTTGGTAGAAATGGCAACTAGAGTTTTTTTTCCTAAAGAAAATCCTATAAGAACACAAAAAACTAAATTGAGATTGCCTTAGCATGGATGAAGTCTGCACAGCATGCCATGCCCTCTCTGGACATCTGTTCAGTGCTGTGCACCTCAGGGTTTCCAGCATGTGAATGCACTTAGGATTGTCTACACTATCCTCTATTTCCTCATAGTTTTAGCTCAAATAAATAGCATTTTAAGAAATATTTTCCTTCAGAGTCTGAATGCCTTTCTTAATAGTACAAAATGAACTATCCTTTCCTGGCAAAAACCAGGTACGTAATCTAGGTAATCAAATAAATCAGGTTTTTAAAATGCCACAGAGATTACATATAGCTCACAGTGAGACATGAGGCAGTGCTCTGACACGTCTCTCTTCTTGAGCTTGGATATTCAGATGCTGATATGCTATATTGGTGTCTGGTAACTGACATTTCTGGTTTACTACTTACTTAGTAACTTCTTATACAAACTTTCTTTCCTCTGAAGAATGCCCCTCTTTGCTAAACATCAACACACATTTCAAATAACCTCTTTTTTCAGTTACACAGATAAGCTGCTTTTGAGATAGACCAGGTTAAAGGAGCTTTGGAGGAAATTTTGAACAAGATGAGCAGTACCTTTTCTTGAGCTCTCTGTATCAAAAAATAGCTTTTCCAAATAACCTTAAATGCTGGCAAAATGAATTTTGCTGTCACAGTTCAAGGAGGTAGTATCTGAAGTAGAAATAACCTTTTTAAGGAGAGTTTTAAGGAGAAGGTACAGTTGAGCTTATAATACAATATATACTTCAACATTAGAGTAGGAAACTATTCCTATGTTGCCTTAATATGACTTTTACCAAACAATGTTAGACAGTAATTACTTATTTCCAGTGAAATAACAGGCTGGACTTTTCAGTCTTCAATGTCTTCAGATTATTGAAGCACTGAAAGCTAGCATCTCAAAAATAGAAAGAAAAATTGCAACCTGAATGTTGCATGCATGTTTAACAGGCAGTCCTCTAAAGGGAATAACCAGACAGGTAAAATACAATCAAGACCTTAGATAAAAAGTGAAACTGCATTTCCCTTCAATGATAATGACAACACTTGCATATATAGTAGTACAGTACAGGTTAGCAGAGATGCATTTGTGGTGGCTCCAAACATTATAATCAGATATCCTAAGCAGATCATTCATGGACAGTTTTGGACATGATCAGTCATGGACAGTTTTCATAATCTGACCTCTAGGTGTGATTAGGTCATGTGATCCCTGGACAGACAGTGACAAAGAATTTAAAATAAAGTTCCTGTTTCCCTCACCATTCTGCAATCCATATATTCTCCTTGGAGATTCCTGTTTTTTCTTCCTAGTGTTCAGGATACATACCCTTCTGAGAACCTGCTGATGACTTCATGAGCACAATTGAGCCACAGGCGTTACTTCTGTTCTTTTCTAAACCCAGTCCCTGCCCAAGTTGCACTCAGATTGATCAAGACATAACCATCTGTGCTCATAGTCTTAGCCCTTCAGATTTCAACCTGTACTTATGCTTTGTGCTTCCAAGGCTCCTGGTATTCTGCAATCAGTTCCCTGCACACTTATTTTAAGGTTTCTAGTAGTTCACTTATGCAGAAATGGCTTCTTTGGTGTGTATGTGTACATTATTTTCTCGACTACATGCTGTAACATCTGTCTAAAGATGATAATGTTAATTAAAAAGAAAGACCCTTATAAAGATTCATTACATGGTTACAGTATGTTTTTTTAACACTGGAATATATTATTGTTAGTTTAATTTTAGTATTTTTTGGTGAAATTTTTTAGTTTTAATGACCAGGGAGATATGTTAATGCAGGTGTAACGTGTCTATTGGGAGAACTGTCTGTCACACTGAAACTGATTCAGGTTGGTAATCTTAACAGAAAATGCCATGGCTAACCTACCTTAACTTATTGTAATATGATTTTCATTGTTTATACTAGTGCATATTCAGAGCTATTAGATACTGTTTTGTATAAAATAATGGAGTCAGAGTTGGAAAAGACTTCCAAGATCATCAAGCCCAATCATTAACCTGACATTGCTGGGTCCACCACTAAACCATGTCTCTAAGCACCACATCTACAATGTGTGTTTCTCCTATGAGTCTTTAAATATATACCTGTCCCACTTGAATTCTCTTGTTTGTATTTATAATATGCCTTTTTTCTCCACCTATAATTCTTTCCTTATTACAAAATTCTCTTTAATATATCATTTTCATAACTGTTTCAGGAGCTTTCTTACCTTTCATTTACTTTCTTTACCTTTTCTTTAATTTACCTTTTATTTAGTGTTCTTTCTCATGCCAGCATAAGACTGAAGTTACATTTTTTTCAGGTATTCCAGATGGAAAAGAATCTTCATCGAAAGTAACTTTACTTTCAAAGTAAGTAAAAAATCATTTTTATCCATTAGTTTCTTTGTTCTCGTAGAAATTGTTAGTGGAAAACACGATCTTTTAGAATTTTAACTGCCTAACAAGCTAATATCAATTTCTATGTGAGGGTATACTAAGAAAAGTACAGACAATGTGCTTAATCTAAAATTATTTTAAGAGGAAGTGGAAGAGATTTTATTCTATATTGACATAGAGTTGTTCTAGTAATTTCTATGTTCTATGCTCTAAAATTATGTCATTTCAACCTGGAGACCATTTTACATTCTGTAAAGATAAGTTGTTTTTTTAAAGTTTTGAGAAAATATATTTTGCATAGCTTTCCATCCTCTGTCAGGTTCTTGGGCAACTGAAGACACTTGGTCCTAGGTCAGCTGTCTGTGTGTAATCCAGCTGATGCTTTCCCAGACTAGCTATGCAAGAAGTGTAAGGGTGAAACTCTGCAGAATATAAAGAGATGAGACATTTCACAAAAGTTGTATTTCACTTTTCTGAAAAGAAGGTGTAGGACTTTCTCCTACCATGGCCTCAGGAAATTTTTCTGAAGATCTATATTATGGAGCTCATTTGTTTAAAAGTTTTTGTTTGATTCTGTTTATTTCTCCCTCTTTTAATATTCCCTGAAAGAAATCGTCAACACCTGCTTTTATGTTCTGAGTGTTGAGGTAGGGTTTTGGATTTATTCACAATATTCTAGATCAAAATACTTGGTGTGTAAAGTGCATTGTCCCTTTGCAAGTTGAGTCCTGTGTTTTCTTACAAACAAGAACTATCCAGTTGTTTATACTCTAATCTCACTTTGCCATGTCTCTAATCATCCCTCTTGATATTACCTTTATTCCTAAGCATCAAAGAACTATTTTCTACTCTTGCAAATCAATTTCTAATTACTATTTTTTCTGATTGGATTTTGATTTCCTCAGAAATTCTCAATTCTAGTTTTATTTTGCATGTTTCAGTCTATAGTATAGTACAGCAGGACTTACAGAAACACATATACACATTGTTGCTCTCACAGGATATTAATCGTAACCATAATTAAGTCTTCTTAGATTCTGACAGTGGAATAATTTTGACCATTACTCATGTGTCTTGAACTGATTAGTATTTGCCTAAGCTGATTGGTGAATTTGGATGTAAATATCCAATTATGCCTGTTTATATTGTTATGAAAATACGTAGTGCTCTTTGCAGAGACTTTATAGATGACAAAATTAATTAATCTAATTTTACTGTTGCTTATTACACTATGAAATGATTCACTGCCTATTGTTCATTTCCCTACATCTTCCTTTAATCTGTCATCACTTAAGTCCATAGAAGCAACTTCCATGGCATGTATCTGGAATTCAAATTTGAAAAAACCCATTTTCAAGTTCTGCTGAAAATACATCTTTTTTATTGTCTTACTTTTCCTCATCAAAACCTTAGACATAGTTACGAACAGTTTTTTCATAGTACCTTTTTCTAATAATTCTTTATTGACTTCCAAACCAAAGTCCGACAACAGTATAATTTTACCATTTTCTATCGTGCTACTAATGTCCACCACAGAATTGCACAGGCTTTTAGAATTCGAGAATTGCAATAATTTCTGTATAATTTCTTGCAAAGCCGTGCTGTGCATGTAGTTCTGTTTTGGATGACCCACAACCCTAGTAAGAATCCCTGAGCTCCAAACCAGAAGGGCTGCACATGTAGTGATATTGATAGTTTCCCACTCAGCATGGTTTGACAATCTTTGCCTGTTAGGCTTTCTTATGGGTGATATTATTGCTCTCTTTGATCAATCCCTGTCCTTTCACTCCCCTAGAAATATTCTAAAATCCTTGATAAAGTTAAGATTCTCAGGCTTTTCTCTTGCCAGTTTTTCTAGTCATTATTGTTCTTGTCAATGAGAATCAGTACTGATACTTTAGTAGGGTCATATTGATCTGAATCTCTTAGTCTTCAACTATATTCAGACTGAAAAGAAGGCCTGAAAATATGATTTCTCTTTCTCTCCCCCTTCCCAAATATCTCTTTTTTGCCCCCTAAGAATTCAGAGGAAACTTGTAAGGCTACAAATAAGTGGATATTAATTTCAAATGGATCTGCAACCTCTTAGATATGCAGTAGATTTACTCTAGCAGCAATGTAAGTCAATGGTAATTCAAATTATGTGAAAAACATAGCCACACTGAACAAACAAGTATAATGAGTAATGCTCAGGCGATCAGTCTAAAAAAAATTAGGGTTCTTTGTAATCATACAGAATCCATTCATTAAAATGGATTAGCCTGAGCTATGGACTTTGGCACTAAAGAAATTATAAAGGAAAAGCAATGTAATTTATCAATTTTAAGCCGCTAAATTTTTATCACTGGTAATAAAAATCCACAAGCTTCATTTTCCAATTCTCAGATATAGAAACTTATTCAGTGATTCTTCATCCACAATGCTTCAACAATAACTGACAAACCACCTCATCAATATATAGTTAACAGCTTTAATTTGGCTTAATGACATGTTAGATCTCTGTAGGCTTCTCTATCCTTTACACCAATTCATATTTATCTCACATTTCTGCTGCAATAATGATTAGTACCGAGGCTCTTTGCTTCTCTATAGGGTATGCTTCATCTTTCATTTCTTAATGTACTGTTTATTTTGGGTTACAGTGAACTGGAAAAATAAAATCATAAACATCAAATATATAATTAAAACATTTCAGAAGGGTCAATGGATCAGCCTATTTGCTCTGTAGAAGCCGTGGAAATATAATTTTATAGAAGCATTTGTTTTCAATCTAGGTTCATAGACAGGCAACACTGCGTCTTAGAAATCTGAGGTTCAGTGTTCTCCATCTCTGTTTTTCAACAGAAGTGGAAAAACAAAAGATTTGCATTCAAGAAAAGATATTCACAGGAATCATGCGCTTAAAGTTTCAAAATCATTTTTCTTTAATGGATTATTGTCATTACTGTTGGAACTTTTCATATCCTCTATACTTTCCCTTGCAATTTGTTCTCACTGAATCAGCAACTTGTCCTTTGAATAATATTCGTTGGAGACAGTGCAAGGGGTACTAGCAGCCTTTTAGTAAAGCCAGCATTTGACACATAAAAAATCTGTGCTTACCACCTGTTTTTATTAGGAAAAAAAGTAGAATCAGATCACACACATTCCCAGTATTTACTGGGATAAAGAAAAAATTAATCACAGGTCTCATACATTAGGGACTCTTGAGAAACCATGATTTTTAGAACTTTTATTGCAAAATATAAAGAGATTTACTTTTGTTAGATATGACAAAAGTGCTTGAGATAGCAGAGAAAGTAGGGAGAAAGAAGATTTCATTAAAAGATCCGTGGCTCTAAATCTCTAAACCCTTTTGCAGTTATGCAGGGATGTGTACACTGTCTGCACCACAGTCCTATTCAATAGCAGCGCAGGCTGAGAATTACTTCCAGATACCTCAGCCAAGAATTTGCAGAGAATAACAGTGGGGCTTCACTATCTTTAACTGTTGTTAACTGTAGATAACTGCTAATGAGAAAAATTGAAGTTGACAGGTGGTCATGATGTATCCTAGAGTGATAGAGCCACATCTCTGATCTATAACATTTAATTATTGACAGTACCATATATTTAAGGGAAGTTGCTTTGTTCTGCTGGAAGCAATACAGCTTACTGTTGTGAAAGTATTGATGAAGTCCAGTCAAATTTAAGCTGCAAAATATATTAAGATCACAGTCTCTCCACCTTTTCTTCTTGGTGCTCAGTGGGCTTAAAGGAGCTACCAAAGCCAAGAAATAGCCCCTCTGCTTTCTCTTCTGACTCTTTATGTTAGACAACACTTTCATTAATGTAGCTTCTAAATTTTCTCAGTAGTCACTCCCAGTTCTAGTTTGGTGAACCTAGATGTGGCATTTTGTCACTAAATCTTAAAAATAAATGGAAATACAAGGAATAAGCCATTGGAGTTAGAAGCCAGTTAGAAGTTAGTGGGTCTAAGTGAGCCATCGAGGTATGATCACATTCAAAGACAACAAACATCCATATGCAATATCCTGGGTTTGAAATCAGCAGCAGTAGCATCTTGTGCTCCGTCTCAAACAAGCTGCATTTCCATCACTGAAGGAATAAAGTCAGCTGAATCCCTTGTAGTGCTAGGATAAACCTTCACTCACTGAGCTGAACAGCTGCAGTATTCCACGTATTCCGGTATTCAGGTGTGTTCCACAGCAGAGAAGGGGATTGTCGTGAGCAGGAAAAATTTCTAGATCCAGGAAAACTGCAGGAGAATGCTGAGACTCATGTGGAGTCTTTCCTCATAAGTGAAGATTAAGTTTATGAGCACCTGAATGTGCATAAACCTATGGGACCCAATGAGATGCATCCTGGAATCCTGAGGGAAATGGCTGATACAGTTGCCAAGCCACTCTCCATGTTACTTGAAAAGTTATGGCAGTCAGGTGAAGCCCCAGGCGACTGGAAATAGGAGAACATTGAACCCATATTTAAAAAGGGTAGAAAGAAGGACCCTGGGAACTACTGGCCTGTCAGCTTCACCTCTGTGCCTTGGAAGGTCATGGAGCAGATCCTGCCAGAAGCTATGCTAAGGCACATGAAGGACAGGGCAGTGATTTGAGACAGCCAGCACAGCTTTGCCAAGGTCAAGTCCTCTGACCAACCCAGTGGCCTTCTATGATGGAATGACTCCTTCAGTGGACAAGGGAAGGGCTACAGATAGCATTTTCCTGGACTCTGTAATCCTTTGACACTGTCCCCCAAACATCCCTCTCTCTAGACTGAATAGAAATGGATTTGTTGCATGGACTGTTAGGTGGAAAAGGAATTGATTGGACAGTTGCATCCAGAGCATAGCGGTCAACAGTGCAGAGTCATGATGGACACCAGTGATAAGTGATGTCCTTCACAGGGCCAAATTGGGACCAGTGTAATTCAATGTAGTCATTCGTGACATAGAGTGATTGAGTGTGCCTCACCAAACTTGCAGATGACACCAGGGTAAGTGGTGCTGTTGACACTGCTGAAGGACAGGATGCCATCCAGAGGACAGGATGCCATCCCAGGATGCCATCCTGGGCAAGCCCTGGAAGTGAGCTCATGGGAATCTCATGAGGTTTAACAAGGCCAAGTGTGAGGTTTTGCACCTGGGTTGGGACAACCCCTGGTACCATCAAAGGCTGGGAGATGAACAGGTTGAGAGCAGCCCAGGGGAGATGAATTGGGGGGTGCTGATGGATGAGTGGCTGGACATGACCCAGCCATATGCACTTGCAGCCAGGAAAGCCAAATGTGTCCTGGGCTGCATCCAAAGCAGCGTAGGCAGCATGAAGGGGATTCTCCCCTCTGCTCTTTTCAGACCCCACCTGCAGTGCTGCATCCAGCTTTGAGTCCTCAGCATAGGAAGGATAGGAAAGATAGCATAGGAAAATCATGGGCATGTTAGAGCAGGTTCAGAGGAGGCCACCAAGATGACCAAGAGCTGGAGCACCTCTGTGGGGAAAGGCTGAGAGCATGACATTTGTTCAGCCTGGAAAAGAGAAGATTTTGAGACATAATTGCGGTCTTTCAGTACTTGAAGGGAGCCTACGAGAAAGATGGAGACACTATATACGAGTGTGTAGTGACAGAACAAGGGCAGTGGCTTCAAATTGAAAGAGAGTTGGTTTAGATTAAATATTAAGAAGAAATTATTTTCTGTGAGTTTGGTGAGGTACTGGAACATATTCCCCAGAGAGATTGTGGTTACCCCATTGCTGGAAACATTGAAGGCCAAGTTGGATGGGGCTTTGAGCAACCTGGTGTAGTGGTAGGTGTCCTTGCCCATGTCAGTGTGGTTTGGAACTAGATGATCTTTAAGGTACCTCCCAACCCAAATCATTCTATGAATCTATGAGGATGAGTGATCATAACACAATTCAAGTGGCAGTAGGAGCTTTTGAGTATTCACATTAACATTATGGCTTCTGCTTGGTGCACCATGCTGCTGATGGAGTCCTGGGTGTGGGTGTAGAGGGGAGCAGAAAAGGAGGAGCTGGACCCATGTTTATTTTAAAGTTCCACTGATTGTTTGCTCAAAGGTAGTATCCACAAATAGCATTAACTGATGCCAAAGTACTGGTGAGAGACGTGTCAGCAACACTCAATATAGATGAGAATCTAACATGGTTTGTCTATGATTTTATTAGCTGCCAGAGATGTTTTACATAGCTACACTTAAAAAATAACAACCTTAGGCTTAATACTGTAGAAATATGCATTTTCTGTGGAACTATGTCTGTGTAGGCACATATCCTTATATATATCTGTTCCTCATGTGAGATGTTCAATGATTCACTTTTACTGGCCACTAGGAAAATAAACCATGCAGGAAAGGGTGATATTCCAGGCTCATCGCTCCATTCAAGTATTTCTATTTTTCAGATCTACAGAATAATTACCTCTGATTTAGAATACTGTCAGCATTGTGTGTATACTGATGCTGATATGTATTTTAAGCAGCTTTTAGCCCAGTTTGGTAAACTGGATAAGGTGAATCTCAAGAATAAACTTGTGACTCTCACCCCCACTCACCCTGAAAACACTTTAAAATTCAGTTGTCTCAGAGCTTTGCTGTGTGTTTGTTTTGGCTTTCTGTTTGATTTCTAGAAGAACATTGTAAAGTTTATGTAATTTTGGGCCTAGCAGTTAATGTGTCCCCTGCAGGCAGGCTCCATATGAATTAGCAAGAAATTCAATTACTGAGCTACTGATAACTTATCTCAGCAGAGTGCAAATGGATCAAGATTGCTAAGTGTTCACTTGCTTAGAAATGTACCGTTTAACTAGAAAACATGGCTCTTTAAGAAAAGCAATGACACAAAAGCTGTTTTTATGTTTTATACTTCTAGGGGTTTATGAATTTCATATTACATGACTTACAATTCAAACTATAGTGGTCTTTATTACAAAAAATTAGAATGAAAACAACAAAACAAATTTCTTTTATATCCCAGAAACAGTGTATATATTTCCTCTCTAAAAAAGATTAATGACCCTTTTGATAAAAAGTGTTAGACATTCTTTACATATAGATTTGTTTTTCTGGGATATTAATACTGAAATTATGAGTTCAGTTTCAGTAAAATATGGTCATCTCTATGTGCGCCAATTATTTATTTTATATAGAACAATGAGCTAATTTCATTTCCCTATTTAAAAATACACGCTTCTTTATACAGTTCTCATGCTGATGTTAATTTTATATATATACGGAAATTTGTCTCTGTGTGTTCCTCATCTTCACAACTAGTGGAGGCATATGCTTATTAACTTACAGAGTTAATGAATTAGCCCATGTTTCTCTATGGGCTTAAAGAATATGGAAGTTATTTATTCATAGTGCATGTAATGTATACAGCTGTAGGCTCTTCACTGATGCATTTCCTTCCCAAGGGGAACAAAAAAAGAATGCTGTTCTGTTTTATAGTTATCATATAGGAAATTAATTGTCATATAGTTTTGGGAAACTGGTTAGATGGGGTTTAAAACATAAAGACTAAGTTCACTGCTACTTTTGATCTCAAAATATCGTATGCTTTGGTCTAAAAAGCTATACATTTTTAACAAGAAAATAATAAGAATAAAAGCTATTAAAAAATCCTTTGTTTGTGCCTTGAATAATCAACACTATGAAGTCATCCTGCCAGTGCTGCTAATTGAATTAAATTAGTATTTTATGACAGTAATAAATGCTCGATAAACATGTAAATTTTGTGGACTTAAGGAGCTAATTTGTCTTCTTTATACTGGATAGCTATAAACATACTCGTTGAAGTAATTGACATGAATCTGGATACTTGATTCATTTTAGTGGACTTTTAAAAGCAATTTTGTAAAGAAATATTCCTGTATAACTTTTATAAAACTGATACTTCTTCAGATCATAAACCAATTTTTTCTTTCACAACAATGAAGACATTAAATATGACTTGTAGTTGTGGGGTTAGAAGAATGACTTTCATAAAATTGTTTTTATGAAATAAGTTTGAAAGAGAAATAATGAATGATATATATCTGGTGTCACTACCACAGCATATTATTATTACTGGATTTTTCAGGATGTGCAAAATATGTTTGAAAACCAATATCCTGGGATTGGGTCTTAGTCCTACACCATATAGTGCTTTACAACCCTGTCAAAAAATACATTCATATATATATTTAGTCATAATAGGGAAATATTTCAGTTAGGGTTATAGTCAGTACCTGCAGTCTGCCCACATCTTATAAAAGCAGCAACTGCCTGAAACACAACCAAACAGCTTTTCAGAGGAATGCCAGTGTGAATGAGAGGCTCAGTGGACAGCATGGGGTGGGCTCTGCCTAGGGCCCCATCCGTGCAGCCCCTCGTGCTGTCAGTGCAGGCTGCTCACCCCAAACCTCATGTCCAGCTCCTTGCAGCCACATAGAGACAGCTGGGAGCCTGGTTGTTGTGGTCAGTTCTGCAAAAGCTAGCAGCCTGATAGATCCAGTAAAGTCTGAACCAGGAGGGTCAAGAACAAGACTTTTAATTAACAACTTACATGATGACATGGTTTCTTTTCCTAGTTTTCTTCCTTGAACCAAAGGTCTTGATCTACTAATGCTCTGTAGCATAGTAACTATGTAAAAACATTAAGTCCCGTACTTTAATAGAGATTATCTAATGCAAAACCCAGCTGGAATTTCCAGTACCAACCTATTATTATGACTAAGGTATCCTATGTATTATAGGAATAAGTTCTCAAAGCAGAAAATGTTTCTGCTTGTGAATGAATTCAGATATATGCTATGATATTGACAACACATTTATTTTTATTCTTCCTTTGGAAACATTTTATGAGTCATTTAACATGTTAGTTCATCTGGAATAATATCTAGTCTACTATACTCACATACTCCTTTGCCAACTTGATGGGTCTGTCAGAGAAGATACAGCTTAGTACACACAGCAAAGCTGCATAATCAGTTTAAATGCTGAGGTGTGCTGTGGTTCTCCTTGCTTGAGAAAGTCCAAAATAGTAGAATACAGAAAAAAAAATACTAAAAAAAATGCTAGCAAAGAGAAAGACTTCTTAAATATTTATGGCTTTAGTTTCATGGATTTCAGTTTGCTTCTTTTTCTCCACTTTCTCATTCTTCCCTTTCTTTGTAGACTAGCATGGTCTGTCCCATGAGGATTGATATACCTTCTGTTAAACTTCTTCAGTTCAAGTGAGTGAAAACTTACAGTGTATGTGTCCTTGTCGGTTTTTTTTGGCCATCCCAAAGAGAAGTCTATTTTCTGGGACTTTCTGTATTGTATTTTGTCACATAAACAAAGAAAAAAAAAAGTATGGACATGATTTTCTGAGCCTGAGAGGGTTTTCAGCCTATTAGTGGCTGATCTGTTCTCAAGGCAAAAGTTTTTGGGAAACTTCTCCTTCAAGGACTGTTTTTTATAAATAGGTTTTCGTTCTCAAAACCATGTCATACAGAAGTTCTAAATGTGTTTTTCTCTTGTTCCACCAATGGGACCGGAGAGGCGGCTCCTTTGGCCAATCTTGTTAACCTGTATCAGAACACCTTATAAAAAGGATTGCAAACCCTGAAATAAAGGCTTCTGCCTCACTAGGAAAAACCTCACTGTTGTGATATTGAATCCACTCTGCTATTTCATGTCTACTAGTGACAAAAAGGTATCTGTAGGCTGCACACCATCAAGAGTTTGGACCATGTCTTAAATCAAGAAGGTATGTTCATGCCATCAGTAATCTGTGTCTATGCTGAAAGTAATGTCATCAAAGCTTCAGATGTTCTTGTCAGGAAAATCCATAAATGCCAGAGCTTTATGTCCAAAAAGGAGACAGAGGAGTCCTGCAACTTTATTCAAATAAATGTAGAGTTCACTGGGGCACATGCCTGCCAGGTTTTCTCTCTAGAATCAGAGGGTGCAGCTTCCTTTTATCCTAAAATCCCAGCTGCAGGTTGCCCTCTTCCTTTCCCCATTGGCTGAGGCACTAGAAAGATCCAGCCTTCCCAAACCGCCTACCACATATTCCCTTCTTGAACCTAATATTTTCCCCATAGCTCAGAAATTCAGGCTTATGCAGACTGTTTCATTAGCCAAGCTGTTGGGTCTGCAAGAAACCTGCTGCCCAGAGTTAGTGGAGACATTAAGATCCATTTCAAAGATGTTAACACCCATACCTTCACCCATCAAATTGTTTGTAAAGACATTAGTTTTCCTCTCATTCTCAATAATATTACTAGTTAAGATGCCAATTAATATAATAATTTTAGTACCTAAGGCACCTACAAACTGTGATTCTGATGATTTAATATTGAAGTTGTTGTCCAGAGTACAAGCTCTTGTGACAAAAACTACTGATTAAGGAACAGAGAATTTTTCTCCTAGGCAGTAGGACTACATTTCTGTCTTCTCTGAAATTTTCCTCATTTAATAGCTCCAACAAAAGATTGTCTGAAGTTTTAACAAATCAGTTTTAATGCCTTTGCTCATCCCAAATTTGGCATAGTTTTGTGTAACAACAGTGCAAAGAAGGTTAAAACAAAGGAATTATATTTATGCTGAAAAAAATTCCATTTATAGTTTTACTCCAAACATGGTCAGTGCCAAGTTATTTCTGTTTTCCTCAAAGGTACCTTCAGTAGTACTAATCAAGAAAATGCAACTTTCACTGCAAAGGATAATTAAATTGTTCTATAGCCAACAAAATACATTCATTGATGCTATGCCAAAACAAGATGTGTTTCTAATTAGTGAAGTTTTCCACTGTTATAGTGCAGTAATTGTTTTAAATGCATGTACCTGAAAGCACACAGAACTCGCAAGATCCTTGTACTATGTTATAACCTTCCAGATACATTTGTTGATCTTAGAGATCTGTTTCTATAAAGGAACATCATTTGATCCTATAACACCAAGTGAATTTCAAATGTTTCTTAAAAGAATACCGTCTACTATAACTTGCTGGTAAATAAAACCCAAACGTCTATGATGCCTGTGGAAGCTGTAAATTTCACTAAAACAAAACTACATACACCACAAAAACTGCTCCAAGTTTAAAGTAAAATATAAGATAAAATTATTATTTTGTTAAAATTTTCAGAGAATTGAGTAATGAAAAACTTTGAGGTGAAGAAGGGAAAATCCTAATGCACACAAACATCCTTGTGAGTCACAATGTTCATCAACCCTGCAGCATAATCTAAAACTATGATGAAGACTTTTTTGATATTTATAGCATTGGAAGGAAACTAGACGAACATTTAAAACTGGAGAAACAAATAGAAACAGATCTTTATGATTAACAGATATAACTGGGATGGTCTTATAGTAAAAGATATTTTTTGAGAACTGTGTTCTTTCAGATACCTGTATTTAAAACAATTCCTGCACTGTAGTAGTGGAAAACGTCAATAATAATAAAATATAATAATGTACATGCTCTTTAAAATATATGTTTTCACAGTTTCTTTAATGGAAATAGTCGACTTGATATTTTAAAGGGGAACTTCAAAGACAAAAATGGATAGATGGGTAAGAATTCTTGAATGAACCTCTCTAAAGGTGGAAAATTCCTTTTTATTTGAAGATGGTCTTCAAAAGTGTTATTAGAATATTTATAGAGCTACATAGGTCTCTACAATAAACATTTGCTGCACTACTGTGCTTTTTTTTTCCTCTATAAAGCCGAGTGCTATAGATTTCTAAAGTATGTAATATTGTGCTTTATTACCGGATAAGCAGGTCAGGAATGCAGGGTAAATGCAATTATCAAAGGGACCAATTCTTAAAAATCAACAGTATCAAACATTTTACAAAGATAAACTCCTTCAGTGTAGATGAAGAAAGTATTTATCTAGCAATTCTCAGTATAGCCCCTTTTCCTTGAGGGAGTTAATACACAGGGATCTGGGGTAGTTGTAGAAAGCAGTGTAGTCAAAGGACAGTTTTAAAGCTTTTACTCACCTTCATAAGAAGTTCATCTTTCCATTAATCCTAAAACAATATCTAAATATGCCCTATGACATATGCAACTGGATCAGTAATTTATATATAAATAATACAGCCATTAAATAGCTTAAAGTTAGCAAAGACTTGATGAAATTCACTTTGGAATGCTTAAGAATCTTGCCAAAACTTCTAGTGAGTTTTGAGGAAGCTAGTGGAAAATTGGTGAGATCTAACTAGAGTAGCTGTAGTGTAGAACTTCTCTCCATTTGGGGGGGTTATATGGGAGGGAATATTAGGGGTCTCTGGAAATTACAAGTCCATCTATTTTGTTTTGTTCATTTAGGAGATACTGGAACAAATTACTAAGCAACCCATAAATGTACGGAAAATAAGTAAAAGCAAGCATTGATTTGTTCTTGAAAAATCCATCTGATTTTCTTATTTGACATACTAATTTGGCTACTAAAAGAGAGAGAAATAATAGATATTATGGATCTTGACATCTTCATAAGCAAAGTAGATTAATATAGTCTAGGGTAAAATTACCATTTTGTGGAGAGAAGGATCAATAAGCACTAGGTTGCAGAGAAGGAATTAACTCCAGCAGCAATTAGGGATGTAAAGCTGTAGAGATCCATCTGCAGAAAAAAAGGACTGGCAGATGACTAGGAAGGGAAGAAAGCTGTTTGGAAAAATCTTATCTGTGAGAAGGGAGGACACATGCAGGCTTGTTGTGGGAAAAAAAGACCACCTCTCTTAATGCTGTTAATTGAAAAGTCCTCAAGCTGAGTGAGACCGGTATGTGTCAGCAGTAATAGGCAGTAGCTGTGCCTAGGGGTGCATTTCTGGTCTGGAATGGGGTGACCCTGAGTAAAAAACATTAAATCTTTACATTGCTGCTGTAGTGTGATAGCTGGTTGTATCTGTGCCGATTGTTATGGAAGGTCTGTTCGGATTTCTCACCACAGCTATTGTTAGAGGATTACAGCGGCAATGCTAATACGTGACTATGGCCCAACAAGAATATCTCAGTGCTGATCACCCAGCAGCTGTGAGTTCTGCTGAGACAGGCACTGACTGAGGGTGAGGACAGGCAGACTAAAGGCCATGGCTGGTGGAAATGGCATTGGATGATGGCCCTCAAGTGTCATGGAACTGTAGAATGGTTTGGGTTGGAAGGAGCCTTAAAGACCATCTGCTTCTAACATCCTTGACATGGGCAGGGACACCTACTAGAAGGGGGAATGTTTGAGGACTGTGTCTTGTATAGGCTTCTTAGCTACTGGACATGACATGGGGCCAACATTCTTGGTGCTTTTCTTAATGTCAGTGGTCATATAAGAAACTCTCAGCTATTCAGTTTTGGAACTGATTGTCACAACCTCTATCTTTGCTGATACTCTGGACATAATATACCTTGCTTGAAAAAGGCTAAAACCAATAGCTAAATCAGACCTGAGATAAGTTTAACTGATTTAGATGTTCCCTTGGGACATTAGTATGAGGAAGGGGAGCAGTTTCACTGATGCTTCTCTGAAAATCTAAGTAATGGATCATTGTCTTGATACAGAATTCTACTGTCATCACTTAAAAGAGTAGTATAATGATATGGCATCTTACCAGCTTGAAGCTATACTCTGGGATAGAAAAACCATCTCACAGGTAGTCTCTTGGATGATGATAGAGTTAGCAGTATACTCCTGATCCTGATGTAGTTCTTCCAATAAGTGGGACGCAAAGAAATTTTCAAATACAAGGAGGTAGGTAGATTGTAGTCTGATCATTTGTTCATCCACATCAAACCACATCTGGAGTTAAGTACCAGGTATACAAGAACAAATACAGATTATTTTGGAGTAGCTTCAAATTTTAAACATTGACATTAGTAAGAAGAAGCGATATTTAACAAAGAAAATTTGCAAGTATCCTGAAGAGACATCCTGTCTCAAAGATACTAAGTCTGAATTGTAACCTTTCCTGTGAATCTTGTAATCATTCTATATATGCCTCTGCATATTCTACCAGTAAGAGTACAATGGTGGAAGCAGAGTCCTGGCTCTTTCTCCAGTGCTTAGTCTTGCTTATTCCCACTAGCTGAGTGTAAGTACATACCTGTTTTGCCACATTGCTGACTAATTACCCTGTACATATCAGGAAGCTGAATGATTCTTGTTGTCTGATCTTTTCAGTCTGTACTCACTAATTCTGCTCTAACATAAACCACATGCAAGCCAAATGTTGTTCAAGACTCTTCTGCTAAATATGCAGGCCTTATGCAGTGAAAAACACCAGAGAAAGCAAAAATAATACCTAAGAAATTAAATGAAACATCTCTGGCATAAGAATCAATTATGTAAATGGGAGCATATTTCAGAAGAGAGAAAACAGATAGTTATAACCAAATTATCACATTCTCAATCTGGTTATTGAGAACAAAAATTATGTTGGTCAATAGGTAATAAGCCTTAGTAGGAAAATTACTATGGACATGTTATAGATATGAGTAGGTTGTGTTTAAAAATGTTATGAATCCAGCACTAGAGGATATCAAGTCTCAGAGTCGCAGCTGTTCTCCTGCTGGGCTTTATTAAAACATCTGTTAACTCTTCAGATAAATAGAAGTTTTACACTAGTGTGGTTCTGTAGTACATATAACAACATAGATAATATATCTATGAAACAAAGTTTTTGGAAGACAGGGCACCTAAGAAATAGCAGAGAATTTTTTAAGATGAGTGACACACAGGTCCAGATCATGGAACCACAACTTTTGATTCAATTACATTATACATCCATGTTTTAATTTCATCATTCAATGCCAGTTCATATATTTAAAGTCTTCTCATCTTTGCAAAGAACCTTGGGTTTATACACCTCTCATAACAAAAAGCCAATGGCTTTTGTATGAACACAAGTAGAGTTTCATCTTCAACCTAGACTCTTTGCTTTGCAGTCATTCACTGCACAATAGAAATATAATAGAATTATGTCATGTAAATGAATGCAGACTTTGATCCTGTATTGGAGTGCATCAGAAATCACTCGGTATTATGCAAAGAATGGGCAACTACATGGACAGAAAGGACAACAACATTAGAGGAAGAAACTTGATAGATATTTTCAATGAGAAAATTTGTTGACTAATGCCCTGAAATGCCAATAAAATAGCAGAAATCTGAGCAAAAAGGTTAAGATTCAGATATATATGTGCTTATTATTATTTGTCAAAACTTTGGGACTGTTTAGAAATACTGTGCATCTTCAGCAAAATTAATTAAAATCACAGAGTTTGTTAGATCTGAATGCTTTTAAGGGATTTTAAATACTGTAGAAGAACATTAACAGGCTTGATATTCTTATTTGTGTTGAGAAACTTTTTCATTCAGTCAGATATTTTTGTGGGACACAAAACCCCATTTTTTTGCCTTGGGGTATTAATTAGCACAGTTGTGAGTCTAGGCTGGATAAATGTGTTTACAAATGGATAAAATAAAAATTTCACCTTTGCAAATACTATTCAGTGTTCTAGACTAAAGCCTTTCAAACCTGATGAAACATGGTATGTAGCAGAATACATTCAGGAGATAAGTAGTACTGAGGTTGCATTTAATCATTGTATTACTTTATACAATTCTCAGAAGGCAGTGAATTCAGTTTGATTTTTGTAAGGTTTTCAAGGAACACATTTCTAAATAAGCTAGAAAAAAAGAAAAAAATTCAGAAAAATGTGCTTTTGTTTGGAAAAAAAATTTATTTATTTATTTTACTGTCAGATAAAGTTTTTTCAAGTTTAGAGGTATGTATGGTAGATTTTTGAAACTGAGGTTATATTTAATCTCACCAGGGGTTTTTTGTGGGTGATCTATACAGCATTTTTCAGACAGCTGTGGTTTCCAGTTTTATCCAAATCAAATGTGGCTTAATCTCAGAAAATATTTAGTACCATGTACTCCCTTCAGATGTTACGCACTGTCCTTCATCAATCTTTTGACTTCACAGAGACAGAATTGTTGAGGTTAAAAGGGGCCTTTGGATATCACCTGGTCCAGCCTCCAGCTCAAGCAGGGTTATTGTGTGGGTATGCTATTGGACACACTGTCAAAAAAGCCCTACTGTGGTCTAGGAAGGGAATAACCACTGTTCTCCCCTCACCTACCAAGCCAGTCATTTTATCACAGAAATTTATCAGACTGGTCAAGCATGACATACCTTTAATGAATTCATGCTGACTGCTCCTAATCACTTCTTTGTCTTTCATGTGGCTAGAATGATTTCCAGAATTTGTTGCCCTATCACCTTGCCAGAGATCAAGGTCAGGACGACCAACCTGTAGTTCTCTGGGTTCTGCTTCTTAACCCTTTTGAGGACAGTCCAGTCCTCAAACATCTTTCCCAACTCTGTTCTTTATTACTAGATAATCAACAGTGCAATAATATCAACTTCCTCAACATGCATCCCATCAGGACCCATAGATTTCTATGTCCAGTTTACTTAAGTACTCTCTATTCTGCATCACATTGATAACCAGCATGGATTATTCTTGCCTGCATGCACAATTTCATAGAGTTGTGTCATTAGTAATCTACTCTCCAATATATCCACAAAATTTAAAGTCCTGGACCTCATCATTCATGGCTTTTCTTCAGCATTTGCAAACATGTTTTTGTCACAGCAATATTCGCAAAGAATTCTGATACATGCCTACTTGAACCTTCTGCTAGATGTTTTTTGTCTCCTCCAAACCTCTGACCTTTATCCCCTGTTTCTGTTTCTTTGTTATCTCAAACTCAAGTTGATTGCATTCTGCAGCTCTTAGCATCCTAGACCCTGCTTTCTCTTGTGTGTGAAACTAGCTTTCTTTTTATTACTCATCCATCATCCACTTGGGCAAGTTTTCTAGCAAACGCTGTGGCAGTTTTTCTGCACTGCTTTCCTGCTTTGGATGAGCTCCCTGAAGAATTCTCATTAACATCTATGTATGTCCCTTCAGTGTCCTCTGTCTTCTCACTACATCCTTGGGCTGAGCCTAGCACAGGCCTCTTAGTTCCAGTTCTTTCTTTCTTACTGTCTTACACACAGATTACATGCTTGTTCAATGCCCATTATGATCAGATTTTAGGATAATTGAAATGAACATACAAGTAAGATGAAAGAGTATGGATTCAGACCCATTAACAGCTATTATCACTTTAAATGCAAGCAGCACTAGAAAATAGGTTGTGCTGTGTCACAGGCAAAAGTGATTAAGACTGAGGACCTATTTTGGTCACAGTTCAGATTATACCACTTTCTGGGGTTCATCATAAACACAGAGGGTTTTTCACATCAAGTACCAAAAATTTACAGATTCCATTAAATCTCTAATTTGTATTTTTCCTGTAACATAAACACATAGCAGAGGTGCAAAACTGAAACTGGTGTTTGTCGGGCTTACTGTGCCTCAGGTCGCACTGAAATGCTGAAGAGCAGTGCAAGAGACTTGTGAACGTAGATGCATTCCCCTGGTGTGATACTTAGATACTGCAGAAATGGGGATCTTAATACAGCTGTGGCCTTCTCAAGTCCCTCAGCAAATCCACCCCTGTTCACATAGCTATTTAAAGGAAAAAGTATCAGAAGCTAACTCTGTCTATGGTGTGGGGATCCTAGGAAAATGAACATAAGCTTTGCAGTTTGCATAAGATGCAGTTACACCAGCAACTGAGTCAATATTCTCATTATCAAATACTACTTGCAAAATAATTTATTGCTACTAGATGAAATGCTATTGTAATGTTGACAATATATGTTGGTATATTTTCCTTTCCAGGGTGACATTTTTTACTTGTAAGGCACTAAAGCTTGACATCTATAAATAACACGTGTTCAAGAGTGTATCAAAACTATCAAAAGATGTAGGGGCTTTATAATTATATAAAAACTTTGATAAGTTATTTGGATTTGCTGTGAACATGAGCATGATAATGCACATGGTTAAATCAATATACCTTTCAAAGGGGCCCCATTTGGGAAAATGTAAAAGCCATATCTTGCAATCAGTAATAAATATTTCATTAAATTATCTCTAATTTAACTTCCACTCCAATTGGCAAACCTCTAGTGGTATGTACTTTTTTCCTCTTGATTTTATTGCACTGGTAACATGCAATCATCTCAGAGCCCATTCCTTTCTGATCTATGGTATATTGCCTCACCTTAGATTAATCTCTTAGTCATTATCTCATATAAGTAGGTAATATTTGACCATCCAGTCAGCTTAAAGCAACCTGAATAGAATATGGGCTTACATTTGGCATTCAGAAACATTTCTGAAACAATAAGAAAGAAATTTGACAAAAATATATGATCTAAATTATTCTCTTTATTCATGAAAATGCATAGTGTTTTTACTGACATAATTAAATTGCCCACATCTCTGATTTTTTCATAATGAAGAAGTAAACCCTTCAGTGTTTAGATGATTAGATGATTTAGATGTTTAGATGATTTGCTATGTTGATTTAAAACAGAGAATCCAGTAGTACCTACTCAGGCATTTACACTTCTTGTGGAACGCAGAATTAAATTAGTGCCATAGCTTCTTAGCATGAGAGATTTCATTGAGATCTTTTATTTTCCTTTTATTTTCTTGTTTCAAGTGCTCTTTTTCAAGTGTTTGCATTTCTGTATGCAATTATAGTGCATAGGAAAAATTCTGTTTATTGTGTCATCCAGCTACGGAAAGAAATACAACGTTCAGATTTCAAACTTGTCAAGTTTTCTGATACATAAACAATTCTTTTTCAAAGCTTTAATGTTGTCTAGGAAGATAGTAAAGGCTTCTAGATGCTCTTGTAAATTAGTAACAACCAATCCTGATGCTAGATTTTTGATGGGCAAGTATGAGCTACTGATTTTTTAGGTGGCTATTATGGCACTAGCACCTTTGGGGCAGTGGAGATGTTGCCCATCTCCAAGATAAAATTTTTTCAGCAACCTGAATGGAAGTGAATGTAGAATAGTAAGGAAACCAAATATAGTGTCAAGGAGGGTCTCATAAGATTTGTCTACAAATGGAATACAGGACATAACAATTTAAGTACGAATTAATCTTTAACACAGATTAGCAGTATGAGAAGAAACCCCAAAGTAAAATGTTTTCCTCCGTGTGTCATAGTGAAGCGGTGCTAGGTTAGCTGAGTCATCAGTGATCTAAAATGAATTGACTCAGATGTTTTCTTGTAAAGGCTGAGCTACTTGCTTTTATTTATCAGACTCTTGCCTTCATTAGACTGAAGGTTAGATAAAATGCATTTGCTAAGACATCTTCTCAGTTTTTATAGGTAATCTTTTCTCTATGAAGCTTCATTTCTCATTCTCTGCACATTATGCAGCCTCAACTTTTTTGCATGTGTGCCTTATAGGCTTGATACTGTCCTTCTTGTCCAAAAAGATGTCAGTAGCTTTCCACATTGCATCCTACTTCTTTGTCACATTCATAGTTTATTTTAAATTAACAAAACTTCACAAATTTCAAGATTTTCTATGCTAGATATTTATGATGACGTAACCAAATTTTTGATAGGCGTGCAAATTTGGTCCTGTTTGGCTAAATTCCAACTACAAGAACAAATCTGACTAAACCAAAACTCTTCAGGTGTAATTTCCATCACTTTCACATGGTCCTCAGCAAGTGCACATAGCAACAGCGCAGTAAACCATGAATCACTCTCACAGTCCTCTAGATCTCTGAGGAGAAGTGAGACTCTTCCTATTCTTCCATATTGAAATATGGCCGATTGTCAGGGTTTCCTTTGCTTTTAATATTCTGGATAGTCTAGCACAGGGAAATAGAAAGATCTGTATTGGTTCTTACAACAAGAGCCTCAGGCAGTCCACACAGGGAGGTAAGGGAAGACAAGAACTACCTC
>VWYI01012472.1:765-16615 GCA_013399455.1 Anthoscopus minutus | reverse complement strand
GGAGAAGAAGGAGATTATAGGAGGAAGAAATTTGAAATAGAAAGAGGAAAAAGAGGTTTAAACATATTTCTTTCTCTCCTTCTTACAATTTTCTTCACAGTGGTTTTACCTTTTTCAGGCAGTTTCAGACGGGGAGTATTTAAGTATCAAAAAAGAACTCTTTCCTTCAGAGAACCAGTTTCACTAAATGTAATGTTGACAGGCACTGTACAGCTACGGTGTGTATTTGGGAAGACATAATAAATATGATCTGAAAAGGTCACATCTCACACAGGCACCTTTGACGACTCATGCAGACTCTCAAAATACAGCTCAGAAGTAGATACAGTAACACATTCCTTCCCTCCAGCGTTCACAGTAAGTAGGGTTTCAAAACCACTTACATTTCACATTCAAAAATCTCAATTCAGGTATATACTCCACTTTGATTTAACACATTCCTAGAAAGGCAGTTGAGCTCCTGTATTCCATGCAGCAGTCCAATATGGAATTATTTCTTTTCATAACAAAAAATAAAAATTACCATTTTCAAAGGAATGAACAAATAGGCAGCAATATATTTATGACATCTTACTCCTTTTTCCTCTTCTGTCATTAAATATTTAAGAGATTAATGACACTTCAAATTATAGAAAAACAATCAAAGACTGCAGTGGTTTTAAAAAAAAATAATGTCCAACTTAATTCCTTTTTTTATGGTTAGCTGTTGGGGTTGAAGGGGTTAATTTATTCCTTGAGACAGAAGACCTTAGATAAGCTTGCTGGTTATGCAGGCATGTCTGGGTTGCTAGGAGTTTAAACTATCAGCTTGCAAATGGAGCTGTTTCAGATCCCAGGTGATCCAAAGAATAGGTCTCCTCCTGCACTAAACGATGCAGGGATTATGTGGGAAAAAAATTGTGTGTGATCCTGTAATCAGACAATACAGTGTAGTATGTAAATAGAAATATGCTGAATTAAGGCAGTGTAGGAAATGCCAGAATTACATTTGTCTACCTTTTGAATGCTTGATTTGCAGTCTCAGGAGGTTTTTTTTAATATTATTTTTAAGATTCACAACTGTTATGTATAACACACACAAAAAATGGTACAGCACTGGGTAATAATGACACCTCTGAGGTGCAGCTCCTGCTTGTTAACTGTCCCGGTATTTTTCTTATTCAGACATGGATATTGCAGTGGTTAATAATATAATATCTTCTGTATATCAGCTCACTCATGCATATGACCACTTGATTGCCTCACATACACTGTTTAACCTAATTATCATGAACACTGATGTCTCAAGCATTTTCTGTGCCTTCAAGACCTGCACTGTGGCAAACAGGCATTACTCTCTAAGTAATTTCTGAGCTTGGTCACAACACAGTAAACCTGTGCCACTTGGCTAAGCCAGATGCACCCTTGATAAACACTGCTGAACCACTGCCAGCAATGTTCTGTGCCCTATGACACAGTTTGCATTAAAGCAAAGGCTAAAACATCTATGGAATAAGAAAAGCAGGAGCTTTGGGGGAAAGGGAGTTGGTGCTTTGGGGTTTGCTAATAATTTATACAAGCAGGAGAAACACCACAAACTGCTTAGTAAGGGTGTGTGGGGCACGGGGGGCGGATAAAAATGTAGGCTTAAGCTTAGCTGACAATGAAAGCAATCAGAACCTACCACACAGTATATAAAATATGTGCAAACACATAGTTGACTTTAATTTATTGGTGCTAAAGCTCCCACTGAATTAAACTGGAGTTCAGGGTGCTAAGCACCCCTGTAAATCAGAAGCTTCATGCACGTGCGATTGCGGTCCCGGGCTGCCTGTTCAACAGGAAATCACTTTTATCATCACAGCAACTTTTCAAGAGAAGCCCATGACCAGAATGCTTTTCTTATCTTCTGAATCTGGGACTCTGTGTAAACTATTTCAACAGGAAATAAATCTGTAAAGGTGGCATCAATTATTACAGTTTCAATTAAGGTGTTGAATGGCAGGAGATGCCATGCGTAACAGAAATGACTAATTTGAAAAGGGAATAATGTATATTTTTTAGATAAAGCCTAAGTAATTTTTTTTTAAATTTACCCAGGATATTTATTCTCTTTTCAACAAAGGAGATGACAGTATCCACACACGATAAAAATCTTCTTTCTTCCTCTTCTAGACAAAGGTAGAGACAAGTCTGGTTTTCACATCCAGACCCATCAGTTATTGGTTTTGTTACATTCCCAGCTCTTGCCAAAAGCCTCAGCTTTCCCCTTTTCCTTAAAAATCAATGTAAAAATCCTTAATGTGTGATTCTGAACCAAGAAATCACACAGAGATTGATAATATATGTTTGCTTGCACAAGTGTTTAGATCACCAGAAATGAATAGCTCGTGCACAATTATACCAAAACATCTTCACGTTTGCCTATGTGATACATGATTGTTGGGTTTTACATGAAGCAAAACAACAGACTATCTGATTTGAAATACTTTGGGTTAGTACAAGAGTTTGAGGAAAAAAAGCAAGTATGATAAAATTAATTTACAGGAATTAGACAGAAACTGATCCTGAATCAGTTCCCACTGAATGCAGCAAAATTGCTCCATGTGCTATATGCACTTCATTTACCCACCTCCCAGAATCATCAGAAAATTGGTTCAGGCACTCTTTGCAAATGAGTAGTTGAAGTGACAGTGCTGCTAATAACACAGTGTCCTACATTTATGCAGCACTTGCCACCCCCAAGCATGCTGGAATATCTAGATCCCCTGCAAAAGGAGTAAAAGTCACACAAACAGCTGTCCAGTCATGTCCCTAGCACTGACTTTGGCCCAGGGCAGCAAACCATTTCTCTCAAAAACCTGCATGAAATTTTCCACTCAGACAAAAAGAGAATCTCTCTGATCTCTCAAGACATGAAAGAGCAGCCCATGCTTAACTTCATACGACTCAGATTCCTCTCATGCCCGAGCCTTTTTCCTCTCTATATTTCTCTGCTTTAACTCTTCTTTCCCTCCAGTCAACTGTGAACATATATATGAAGATTAGATTTTTGGGAAGCACCTTCAACTTGATTCACTTCAGCTGAATCTTCAAATGCTCAGCCTCCTTGACTATCAGGCCATAAATATGAGAGAAGTAAATATCTGTACCCTGCAAACTTTCCCCTTCTCTCTTTGTGACAGTGCTGCTCATGGCTCCCCCAGGGACTGATTTATCCACAAGACTGGTATTTTAAATTCAACAATATGCAATTTATTTCATAGTCCTCAAAGATAACAAATACTCAGTTTTAAATTACTGAATCATTCGTCTAACTTAGCATGCCTGAAAAATATCATTTTTATGGAAAGCAATAAATTGTAATTGCAAGCAATAAAAATATAAGTAAAGAGAATGCCTGGACATGCCACAGAGAAAATATCTCCCTCTATGTGAATGTCTTTAATTAATGATGGTTTCTAATTGTAACACATTATTTACAGAATTAACACTTTTTGTATCTCTCTGTTAACCCCAATTTTAAAAGTTATTTCAGCTGTGAATGATAATACTCATTTCTCTGAGTCCAACCTCCTAGAAGCAGCAGGAAGCAGTGACAGGCCCTGGCTGCTGGAGCCACTGCACAGAGCATATTCAAGTGAGCACACAACAGGCAATCTGGACTCGTGCAAAGGTTCGTGTTCAGACCTTGGACTGTGAGGTGATGTAGGGGCTCCTGAACACCCCACAAGAAGTTAGTGTGTCTGTCAAAGTGACAGCTGAAGTTACAGCAACATCATCCAGCTCAGTATCCTGCAGGTGCTGCAGTGACCATTACTGTCCCGGATGAAGCTGCAGCCCTCCTTGTAAGCACATGGGCACCTGCCCAGGACAATAAAAGCCTGTCCAGACTGTCCCAAGGGATCTCATTCAGAGCCCATATCGTGCTTAAGAGAGCAACAAAGCTCCAGTTGTAGGGAGTAAGCTGTTCACACTGGTTGTTGCTACACTGCTTGTACCAAGTATTATATTTATCAGCGCTGGTGGCTGCTAATCCAGTATTATGATTTATTACTTTGAGTTCAAAATGAGAGTCTATATAGTCTCAAAATTCACTGGTGGTGATATTCTGTCAATGTAGAATAATTCTTTGCACTGCTTATTTCACAAGTTTGCCAGTAATGATAATGCTTCATTAAAAAAAATAGCATCTTGACTTTGTTTTTTCATGAAGTATTATTCTGTGATTATGGCTACTTTTGGTTTGGTTATTTGTTTCCACTTTCCCATTTGAATTAATCTGAATTCAGCTTCCAGCCTACTTCAGCCAAATCTTGTCTTTCTCTACTAGTTTATGGAGGTAACCAATATTTTCATCACATTAAGGCCCTTCTGAGCTGTAAACAAATTCTCTCTCTTTCCTTGAGAAGAGCAGAACAGATGGAGCTCTAAATTCCTCACTATAAGCATTCTCTCAAAATTTATTTTTTTTTACCTTCTTCAATTTGTCAACATGATTTAAACAAATGTGGACAAAAACTGAAAAAGATATTCCAGCAGTTGCCTAACACAACATATATAGACAAAATCGCTTCCCTCTCCCTAAATCACTGTTTCAATCGGTGTGTCCATGATCCACATTAGCCTACTTTGCTCCAGCTCTCATAGAAAGCCCCAGTGAGCTGCTGGCCTGGTTTGACACCTTTTTCAACAGAGCAGATATCCTCATTGCAGCTGCCAGCCTCCATTCTCCTTATTGTTTTTTGCTTTTTTGAATGGCCCAAGTTGGCAACAATTCTAAATTCTCTGGTAGAATTCTCACATGCTATTCACCATTCCAATAGTCTATTAGTCATCTGGAGGTTTCTTTACTGGAAGCTAGAATATCCCCTACTTATCAACAAAATTGTGGATGAAAAGTGAGCGAGTATCTATCCCTAAGGAAATCCACTAAAACAATCCTACTTAGGTCTCATTATTATTTTGGGAGTTGAAAGCATCATTCTATCCAAATAAAGAGTAAAAAAATCTAAAAAAAATATTAAAAAATATGCAAAGCCAGTCTTTTCAAGGCATAGTGAAAAATGGGCCTAATTATGTAGAAATAGGAAGGTTGTGTATGAAAATACCATTTGTGATCCAAAAATTATCCTTAAAATCAGGAGATTTTCATCAAAGATCTTGTGTTTTCCACAATTCAGTGTGCATAAGAAGAACATAAAATAATTCTGTACAAAAAAAGAGGGAAAAATAATGTAAGAATGTACATGATTATACTCATTTGGACTACAAAGACAAAAATCAACAAAAAATTTCCAATAACTGCAATAAGGCATGGTAGGCATAGTAGATAGAAATACATTAATGCTCCATAATGGTGACATTTTATTCAACATGGGCTCTGTCAGGAATATAAATTCTTTCTGCCTATCTTCAGCATTCCTGGGCCAAAATAGCATAAGATTAACTTTCATAACAGACTTTTTTATTTCAAGGAGGGGAAAAAGGCAGAGGGAAAAAATGCTGTGTCACTGTGACAGGGGAAATCTAAAAAGAGATATGAGTTCATAACAGAAAAAAAAATCAAAATAGTTACCATTTTTCAGATTACTAGAACTGCAGGATTCAGGAAAGCATTGAAACATGAAGTCCATTCATTCCTCTGAACAAATGCACTTTACAGCAATACTAAAATATTTCTTTGACAGAAAAGCTTCTAAGGGGTATTCATGTTACTCTCCTGACTCCTCCTCTGTTCCTCCTCCTTTGCTCTCTGTTAACCTAGAGAGATGGGCAAAGCAGCACATCTATGGGTGAAATTTGTAATATAATCAGCAAGATGCCATAAAGCTGAATATTTGATGCTGGCTTATTATTCCCATTGTGCCTCTGCAGGTTGAGTCTCCCTCCTCCTATCCTGCATTCTTCCCTCTCTTCCCCCTCCAGAGGCACAAACAATTTTAGCTCAAAAGCTGCATTACCTCTCATTTTATGAAATTTCTGCAAGGAATAACCTTTAACCCGTACTTTGCCTCCTCCCCTTCCCTGCCAAAAGCTTTATTCACTCAATCCTTTTTCAACCTCAATTACTTCCCATTTAACAAATGGTTGGTGTAGCAGTGAAGCACTACAGTAAGAACAAAGGTTGGTGCTCCATTGCAATCTCTTCAGGGTAGAATTAAAGGCAAATTCTCTATCAGAGAAAGCCACCTCTCCTCGATTTTTCTGTCACCACATTATTATTATACAGCTTGTCTCTGAAAAGAAGGCTCTCAGGGTGTCATGAACTCTCAGAGAATTTCTAGTCTACAATGCCTTTCAGTAAAAAAGAGAATGCTCCAGAGAGAAAATAACCTTTGTGTAAGGAAAGGTTTGTTCTGCAATATTGTCTGAGCATTGGCTTTACAGGGGAAGAAATGAGTCTTTGCATTTGCATTACCAGAGCGTAGGAACTGGTCCCAAAGAATATGACTGTGCACAGCCCGAGCTGTGCTGCTCCCTTCCCTCTGCCTGAGGGATGGGGAGGCTTGAGCAGCCTTAGGCAGCACATGAAAGCCCTGCCATTGATACATGTCCACAGCAGAACACACATTCCTGAACACAGGAATCCTTCTCACTTCAGAAATCTTTAATTACGCAAAAATGCCATGTCACCTACATCTCTTTCCTGGTCCCATTTGAAGGGTAAGGAATGAACATATTCCTCTTCCTTGTCCCTCATTCCTAAATTACTCTCCTGTTTCCACCCCCTGCCAATTTTAAATAATTTAAATGCAGGCATAAATTCCTTCCTTTTGCAAGCATTTCTACAGCAGCAGTTTATGTCATCCACAGGACAGCAGCATCCTCATGGAGACAAATTAGTGATACTCCAAAAGAATCCTAAGGTGTCTTGTCTGGAAAAAAATAAGGACAGTTTATGGCATGTATCCTTCATACAAATACACACAGCACAGGCAGAAGCGAGAGATATTCTCAAAAAATGGAGGAAATCAGGAGACAGATTCCAAGCTGTGCAAATTGTTAAATGCCCTTTAAAATAAAAGGAACCCTGGTAATTAATTTCAGCTAAATATCTGCACCTGAGGAAAAAAAACAAAAACACCTCTTAACTTGTTCAGATGCTACTTTCCTGAGTAATTTTAATTATACAAAAAGTTATTATTTTTATTTCATATGACTCTATGTATTCCAGTGGTCATTTAAAAGAATTTTGGGTTTCTATTTTGTTTTAAGGTGAAAAGTTTTCTTCATTCAAATAAGAACAAGAATGTTGAAAGGTACAAGGAAGGTTAAATGGTTAATAGAGTAAATGACTTATAAATACATAGGAAAAAGTAAGCAACAGGAAAAGAAAATGAAATTTTGTAGTAGTCAGATTCACATTCAAGACACACGAGAAGTGTGATCAAAATGTGTCCTCCCTTGAGAGTTACAGATTACTGAAGACAGTGGCACTTCATATGCTTTTCTTAATACTGTTTACAAATTACATCCTTCTGGGAGTTGTAGAAAAAAAAATTTTACTTCAAAGGCATGCAAGTGTGTTATTAGCTAAAGTTAATGGCCACCATTCCCACATATCTGGAAGATTATTTTTCCCCCTGAAAGAAAAGTAAACCAAAGAAAAATGGTATCATGTTTGATGTTCTGCAAACATTTTAATAATACATAAGTCTGAGTTAGAAAGGAAAACAACTCAAAACCAAATCAATAAAGTCTGCAAAACTAAAAAATTTCAATTTAGCTTCCAGTTACTCTATGTCAGTGTTTACTGCATGTCGTAGTCTACTTCACATACCTGCATGCCTAGGATATTCTTAGTGCTGCAAATCCTTTAGATGTATCCCAAATGCTAAGATAACACTATTTAAATCTCTGGAATAATAAACAATTTAAAAAACCCCACTACTGCTGTCATTCAGTGATACTTTAAAAATAGCACAGCTAAGCAGGTGGTGAGTAGTGATTACTGCACTAGCTGTCACTGACTGACTGCAGATTGTGCACACAGCACATCTATACCAAGATATCCAGTTATTTTTGTTACTCATCTTCTCCCTTCCTACTCATCAACTTTACCTAAATCTGTTTTTCAGCTGGAACATGCTGAGTTTTAAACAGTAGCCTCCTGGAGGCAGGGATTATCACACTAAACTTGGCTGCTACCCCTAGAATGGATCTTAGACTGTAAACTAAACTTTCAGCCTGTGACATTGGTAATCACTCTAGGGCATCTTCAGAGACAGATTGACCCTTAAGGGTAAGTAGAGAAGTAAAGAGTTAAGCATTTTAGTTTCTGAAGACTTTTTGACAGTCATAAGTGCTGAAAAAACAAGGAAACTGGATTTGGTATGCAATGAAAGGAGCAACCTGCAGGGTGTAAAATTTTATGTTAATCATTTGTTAAATTACCATCTATTTTAAAAATTATTTCAAGTTTGAGTGGGATGAAATATGGAGATAGATATAAATTAAGTACACTGCAGTTACCTGCAGCATTTCATCGTTCATTTCCAGAATATTTTGGGTCTTGTACTCTGTGGCTCTTTTTTATAAATGGTTAGTACACTTGGCCAGCTCATCATGACAGTACTTCTCCACTATGATGCAGGAGAAATCATAAATGGCTTTTAAAAAGAAAAAAAGAAAAAGAAAAAAAAAAAAAAAGAAAGAAAAAAAGGTTTTCAAAACCATTGTCAAAATGAGGGTCCAGAAATCAATTTGTAATTATCTGCCAACACATATCTAAAGGCTTTTCTGTGATAAGAGTGGTAATACATAGGGCTGTAATGTGAATTATTTCAAAGAATAAAAGACTGATTGTCTTCATGACCTATATAGCTTTTAGTGAGCTTTAAAACAAAATTACATTTTATACTTCTCATGAATGGTTTTCTCCCTCCTCTTTCTCCCTTTAAAAATGCTGGGGTTTTGTCCCATCTAGTAGGCTTTCAGCTTTAAATAGGACTTGGTTTCTTCCAGTGTTGATATATTTCATTCCACTGAAAGGGAAGGCTTTGGATTTGCAAAAGAGCTGAAGCTTCCCCTGTATAAACGCAATCCTTTCCAGTGTTTTAAAAGCAAATTAAAAATCATATGACCATGGTTTTTTTACACAGATGCTCAGTGCTAAAAATCTTTTTTCTTTCCTAGAAAAATGTTACCATAAAAATATAAAATAAATATCTCACAAGGTGCAAAACCATCAGGAAATAGCTCCTCTTAGGTAAAAATAAAAAAGGTCAGAATAATATGAAAGAAAAAGTAAAGGGCTGAGTGTTTGCAACAAAGTGTAACATTTTCAGAGTGTGAGGGCTGTACTCAGGTTGCTGTCCTTAACCACCCCTGCTCCTGGGGCCTGCTGTCCCCAGGGTCATTCCAGCTGTAGGAGACTCCAGGCCTGCTTTGGATCAGCTGAACTCCCTGTGCAGTGCAGCCCTGCAGATCCCAACCCCTCAGAGTTCTGCAGGTGTCACCTGTTGCAACCTTCGAATGCAAAGTTGCCACCACATGGTTTTACTTGTGCCTATTTCCAGCGTGTTAATTGCTTTCCAGGAAGTTTCCATGGTAGTTTCAGTGAATCATTCTATTAAGAATATCAAACATCCTATACTATGCATTTTGTAGAGGGTATATCTCTATTAAATCACTTGATTTTTGAAAAGAATATTTGGGTTTACTCCATTTGCTAATCCAGAGATGCAAAAATTCAATTATTAAAGAATTATTAACTACTCGAGTACCTGTTGCTGTGTATGTTTGGATTCATTTGCACTAACAGTTAAGTTCTCCTTTGACAATGTGATTGATTAATTTTTTTACCAATCTATGATACTTATAACTGTGCCAAAATTAATAATTATGGATTTTCAACAACTGTTCCTAACAAAATTAAAAATAAATCCATTGCTTGTTTGACTATTTTTTTTCTGCTAATTGACAACTTTGTATAGTAACTACCAGGATATATTACAGACTTTTCTCTGCTTTGACTTCAGACAAGGACCTGAGACAAGGAATTCTTTCCTTTACATAGTTTTAATGTTTAGAAAAGGGTCTTCTAATCTATTAAGATCATGTCATTACTATATCTACTAATTTTTCCTGAGAGGACTGCTCGTAATATCAGTCCTGTTCCATTTTGTAATCTCTTCCTTCTTGTAACACAGCACATCATTTGTGCATTGACTCTGTATGTTCACACACTGCCTTGAATTTTAAGGCAATATTCAGAGGCCCTGCATGAGGCCTTTTAAATAATAAATAAAAACTACAGTGCCAAGGCATCCCTGCCAACTTTTCTGCAATTGGCAGGCACTGCTCATTTAATAACTTTACTTTTCACTAGAGAGTAAACCTGTCCCCATAAGCCATATGTCTTTTTCCATTTTTTTCACTTGAACCTAAGTTCTAAAGGGAGAGTAAAGTACATAATGTTACACCAACCTGCTGATATAGTTTCTAATGCAGCAAGCAAGGTTATCCAGTCCTTTCTCAAGCTCCAAATATTGGGTTAAAAGGTGGAAATAAAGCAAGGAGGAGATTAAAACTGTTTGGATCCTTCTTATTTCCTACCCTAGTAAATTAAAGTTGGGTTAAAAATATAGTAAAAGCATAGATGGGGCAGTTAATTTAATTGGATGCAAAACTACCCAAGAGACTTTGACCATTTCTCATCTGTGTTACGACTCTTTGGGAAATGTTATCTCCTGAATACAAATAGGGACAGCTCAGACACTTTTCTAAGCTGCACCACAGAGAAGAGAAGATGTATATAATCAGTTGGCATAAACATAAGGACAAAGGATTACCTTCAGCACTTTACCCCTCTCCTCGTTGTTCAATCTGACCGTGGCATCTGGTCTTTGAACCAGCCAAATGGGGCTGAAGAGAAGAGACAAGTCCACAAAACTTCTCAAAAATACTTTGGAAACACAGAAGGAAAACTCACTGCACTGTTAATCAACTCTTATCTTTTAGGGGGAAAAATGGAAATGTAACATCATTAAAAAAATGAAAACTTTTAATGAAAACAAGAATTACTCATACTGTTCCACAGAGGATAAAAGATCTCTCTTTGGATTCCTCTCTAATCTAGTTTCAGGGTAATTGTTAAAATGCTTGAAATATCTTATCTCTCCCTCCTCCCTGTTTATATTCTTGACTTCTATAACATACTTTTAATTTAAACATGCATTTAATTTTAACATGCTTTTAATTTTGTTGGTTGGGATGGCAGTTCTGCATGAGGCTCTCATTTAAATTCCAGTTAAATGAGCATTTCTCAAGAAATAACCTTCTGTTCCTTTTTCTTTCGAATACCTTCAGCCCAAAATGCCCACCCTAGTTCTCATGTCAAAGCATTTTATTGTCATCCCATCTTGCAGGTTCCTTCCCACAGATGTGCAAGGCAGTGGGTCCTGTCCTCAGACCCCAGTCCTCTGCACATGGCATGATTCTGGTCAGAAGAGCCATCTGGCTCCAAATCATGGTGTTAGATCCTGGTTTCCTTTTCCACTTCCCTGATTCTCAATGACATTTCTGTGCTAAGTAGCTCCGATTTTCTCTTGGTAACTGCTTATCCTGCAGAGGGAATATGGCCTTTTTGTAATTGTCAAGCATGTACACAGTAAACTGCATATACTATAAGGATTTATCACTATGAAATCTACTGTATGGTATTGTTCACTTAAGTTACTTTCCTGAAGTTCTCACCTTCTGTGCCTTTGAATAGTCCTGTATTTTTGCATTATTTTTCTGTTTGTCTTGAACCAGAGATCAGGGGAACTGAAACTTTTGTGTCCCAGCAAGAGACCAGTGAAAGTTTCTCAACTTATCAACAATTTCTTCTAAGAAGCCACCCCAGTGCCTAGGAGAAACAATAAGGGCAGTGTATACTACTTGAAAACATTCATTCTTTTTTGTGGCTGTATCTACCTCAGTAGGAAATGATCCCAACAATACAGAACAGAAAATGTGTTAAGTCTGAAAATGTATCTTGTAGTTTGGGGTCAAAGCCTTTTTGACTTTCTTTTCCTTCAACGAGATGCTGGACAGCATGTGGTAGCTCAGCATGCTTGTCACCAACTTCTCGCCTCCAGCTCTCCAGTTTGTACTAAGATCAGAGTTGAGGAACACCAAGGAAGATTCTATCACATGGATCATGGAGCAAGACCCAGTGTTCATGCCCTCTGTATACAAAAAACCTTCTGGGTGATGGCACTATGTCAAATTTCTCTTCCCTTTTTTCAGATCCTGAAGTATCAACCGGTAAAATGGCTACAAAGAAGTTCATTCAGAAATGAAACTTTGAATCACAACAGAAGAAAACTGCTGATAATCACAAGAGAAGCTGTAATAATTACCAACACTTGCCTGGGACTCAAGTGTGTTGCAATACTTGAAGAATCCAGTGATTCCAGGGTGCAAAAAGGTAAACGATCCAACCTCTGCTGCATATTCACAGTACAAAGCAATCCACATAATTCACAGAAATTATAAACTCACAGTGATTCAGCCCACCATAATCCTAATTTTTTCCACTGAACAATTTAAAAGCAATGTTTCTCTCCAAGTCCCATTTGAAGGTAAGAAATTTTTTTCCTCCTATGTTTTCATTAATATTGACACAAACCCAGTCATCTCCTCTGTAACTCAGTCTCTCTCAGCAATCCAGTCTGGCTCTCCACTGCACTGAAGTCACCATTAGCACACAGCCACAGCTGAGAGGAGTTACAAGATCAGAGGTCACTCTGTGCTAAGATGATTCCCAGAATCCTTAGGAAGGAGAAAATAGCAAACATCTTTACTCAAGTGTCCTCTCACTTTTACCTTCATCACCTCTCCCTTCGGCACTAAAACTGGTGTCTTTATGTATGTATCATTGCCAGCATTACCTAATGATTATTTAAAGCTTTATATTCTTCCTCCAACAAACCTAATAATATGTATTGGCAACTTGAATTTCACGACAATTTTCCTTTGAAGAATCAAAAGGACATCCTATCATTAGCTGGGAACATAACCTTGCAGAAGTAGAAAATCAGGACTGTCATCAATGTTGGGTTTTTTTTATGAAACATCTGACTGACATCTCAAATAAGGACTAATAGGAGGGACAGTGCTGTTTACTGAACAAGTGTTGGTGACCTGCTCAGTTTGTCTGACAGCACTGAGCATCTGGGCTTTTGGAACATCACTATTATGATGCCTACAGCGAGTTTTTGTAGAGTCTTCTTAGATTCAATCAATGGAGGAGAATGGAGGTACAAATTATGCATTTGTACCATGTTTGACACAAGGGGGTCCTATCTTCATGAAAAAAATTATTATTTACATCCGCAGCTAAAACACTGATAGGAAAGGGGTTACTGCTTCCCTCTTAATCCAGCAAATATATCTTATTTTTTTGCAAAGTTATAATTGTCTTATCTTCTTCAACTCAATAGAAAAATTGATCAGACTGTTAAGAATCACTGTAAAACAACAGCTGATTTTTCAATTCTTTTCATTTTAAGCATTTTAGATTCTGAAACAGCACTCTGGAATCACTGTTGCATCAATGGGGATTGCGAAATCTTTTTTACTGGTGAAAAATATCACTACAAGATCATAGAATTATTTGGTCTGGAAGGGACCTTAAACATCATCTATTCCAATCCCCTGCTTTAAGCAGGGGCACCTTCCACTAGACCAGGTTGCTCAAAGCCCCATCCAACCTGACCTTGTACACTGCCAGGATGAAGCTAAAGTGCTAAATTGCAGGGAGATACCTGAAAATTGTCACAGGAAGATATTCCTCCTGCTAATCAACAGCTGAGAGGAACCACAGTGGTTCACAGCACCGACATTTCTGCTGTCAGATACTGCCAGTGAGAGTAACCCAGATTATGCAAATAGCCCCAAGGACATGGCCCACACTCAGGTCACTGAAAATTTAACTGCACTGCATCAAATTTACCAGAAAATCACAAGGGCAATCACCAGATGATCACTAGCCATTACTAGAGCATGATCATTCTTTCTAATGACATCCTCAAGCCATACAGGATGTTATCTGTTTTGGTCAATTGCCAGACAAAATAGTTTAACCAATATTAATGTGATTTAGAGTTTAATGCTCCCTCACCCAAATGCTTTCTCTCTTCACTCCAACAAGCAACAATCTCTTCTTTCCATCTCATTTGAAGTAGTGATTTTCTATTGGAGAGGTATACATACCTGAGATGATTCCTCAGCTCTGCTGGAGGATAGTTCAGCTTTATGTCTGTAAGATGCCTAATGAGACAATTCCATGTACTGAGAAAAAATGTTGGAAAAGCTAAGCACAGAGCTCTACTGTACTGCAGTTGGTTTGGAACGGGTAATAGTGACTACTCAAAAGGAAATATGGTTTGAAAGTTGTATTAGCTTAGAAGTTTACAGAGACAGAAGTTCTGTTTAGAAAACATTCTGGAAAATACCTCACAGTGACCTGCTTTCCTACCCTTTCACCTAGGAAGAAAAGCTGTACAAGAAGTGCTGGGAGCTCCAGCCTGTCAGCTGAAAGACAGAAAATCCTGACAATTCTTCAGTTCACAGAAGCTGAAACTCCAAGGACTTCCAAGTAGATGGTTCTTCTCAAGACTCTGGGAGTTCTAAAATAATGACTTGTAGGCCATTTATTTTGGAATTATCAAAGTTTTCCCCACAAGCATCAATCTATATCCCCCAAGACAATGTCTTTGAGATGTTAGGATTTCTCACAGATGAAAATTTCCAATATTTGATTAATTCTACTCTAAATCCATTGTCTTGCAATTTGCTCTAGCTCAATGCTGTTACAATGACATTGCTGATTTCATTTATTCCAAGCTATGATGTAAAAGCGGCACATTTTTTCCACATAACTCAGAGTTTAAGAAAACAGACAAAATAATGCAATTATAACTTCCTTTCCAGTGCATCTCACTGTAAATGCACAGGTTACTTAAATACGACTGTTGCACAATCCATTTGAGGGAAAATATTTCCAAACACAATTTTAAGAAATGACCAATGTAAAGCCAAAATCTCTATCAGACTCTCACATTTCTCTGGATTTCTTCCCATCCTTCTTATAGCCCTCAAAAATTTGTATAATTTTAACAATTCAGCAGGAAATAGAACCACATACACTCATTTTTCTTGGTAATAATTTCTATTCTGAGCTTTAACCCTATCCCACTTTCACAGAACAGCAATTCCTTTTGGAATGTTTTCTAGGTTTTGGGTTCTAAGATTACTCCTTTTTCTTTCTTAAAAATAATTTTAGTACCTTAATCAGCATTTCAAGAGAAAGCCAAAATCCCACAATTTCTTTTGTATGCATACTTTGCTCTTTGGAATGGCACTAAAAATGAAAGAACGAGGTCTGAAAATAGAAAATAAGCCAAAAAATGATCCATCATGCTATCTTGTACTGAAAGCAATTTGGTTTTAGATTTGATCTTCCTAGTAATTCTTTGAAAAAAAAAAAAGCTGGCNGATCTTCCTAGTAATTCTTTGAAAAAAAAAAAAGCTGGCATTGAGCAGTTCTTTCATCTAACAATGCATCATCCTGCAGAAATGTCTGTGGAATGTTTCAAAGAACTTGTTTAGATGTATTTATTTTACTGCCATGCCCATGAGAGAAGAGAGATTTTTGCCCTGACACAGATTTTTATATTTCAGTTTAAAGCACAGAAGCTCCCTCCTGCAAAATTACAAGCAGCTTCTGCTGGGAGTTGATGTCCTCTGCTTGGACTGGTTATCCTGTGCCTTTCAGAAACAAGATCTCATTCAGTCCCAGTCATCTTAGTCACCCACAACATTTCAGATGAGGAAATAAATGTCTAGTTCTGAATTAAGACTGTAAAATAGTAAAATT
>VWYI01012468.1:7498-26059 GCA_013399455.1 Anthoscopus minutus | reverse complement strand
AAATCAAATCAAATCAAATCAAATCAGTAAACTAAAGAATATGCATAAAAAACTTCTTTAGCGCTTCTGTTTCCTGCTTTTGATGGTTTCAGATCTTCTTAGTTCCAGATCTTCTTGGAGGTTGCTGTCTTGGCTCTACATTTAGAAATCCCTAAGAGCCACTTTGCTGATAAGATGAAATAAAACTGCTCAGATAAGGAGAGAAGGACAGCAGATGCTGCTCAAGCTGAATCTCTGGCAAAGATGTTCTGCCTTCAGGGGAAGGCCGAGCTAACTGGCAAATCAAAGGACATGGAGACAGCAGCAATATGGGGTTGAGCTAAATGGAATGGCAGCTAAACAAGCAAATCAGGTAAGGTTAAATGGAAAAACAAACACCACATGAATCTGAGGCAGACTTACCCGGTCCAGCTCAATGGCAAAGCTCTGGTCCCACGCCTGGTTATTAACTGGTCCCCAGTTTGTTTGGCCAACCACTTTATTGTCCACTTTGAGCACAGCAAGGACCTCATCTGGACAAAGGAGGAAATATGGATTATAACATTTTACCAAAGAAGATCTCTCATGCTGAAGGTGGACATGCCAACCAACTTCCAGGAGAGTCCTAGGAGGACCAGGCATAATGAAATTCATTCTCTCAGTTACAGAAATCAGGCTTCTTATAACAACACTCGTACTAGGCTGACCCAGTGAGAAGCCCCCTTGCTCTGATATGCCACAGGCAGGTCAACAGGGAACCCTGTACTCACTACATGGCTCTTCATTCCGGTATTTTCCTGCAACACCACGGCCATGGATGCCCAGGCCAACTCGTGTCCGGGAAAGGGACCTCAAATCACTTGGGCTGCCACAGATGGGAGAAGAACTTGTCATCCGGGAACGTCCTGGAACATTTTCCAACAGATCCTGACACCCCATCAGTCTCACTTCCAGTGTTCCTGAGGACATTTTAGGAGAATAAGGAATATTATCATGTAAAAGATAAAGTGATTCCAGTCAGCCAGACCTCAAAGAGGTCTCAGAATTTCTCAGGTTCATGATTTCTTGGTTTATAATTTTAATTGACTCCAGATTAATAGATTGCAAATCTGTATGCTCAGAAAGATTTGCCTAACCTAGAAGACCGACGTCCAGCTCCTAGAAAAATCCAATATCCATATAACAACAAGAAGAAATATAATTAATTTTTCTCTCTGTCCTCCTCACAACATGTCACGCAGGATCCCTTTACCTGTAAGGGCTGTAGGTTTGATGACTGAAGTGGGTTGGATGCTGCCGTGCCGGGCTCCCAGGGATGAAGTGTTTACTAGTTCCTGTTTGATGAGCGCCCTTTTTGGGTGATCAGGAGAAAGTTCACTGAGCTGACGTTCCAGGGAGAAGCGCAGCAGATCAATTTTCTGAGAGGACTCTTGCAAACGACCCTGAGCCTACCAGTGTGAAAAAGAACAGAAAGCAAGCATAAATTTTCCATGCAGAGATTCAGACCAGGTACTGTGAACTAGAGTAAGCTTAGAAAACCAACAAGAAAAAACATCTTGCTAATACAGGACAAAGACAAAATATTTTTCCATAGAGCTTGAACCCCCACCAGTGTAACTTCTGATGTTCCCGAGAAACTTTACCAAAGCAAGGAATGTTATCCCTAGAAAGGAAAGTGATCCCAGTCTATCTCGACAGAGAGACAAGAAATTCCTAAATTAGTAACTTGGTTAACCCTGCTCATTCATGCTAAATCACCACCCTCTCAAGAATGCCTGAACAGTGTCTGCTTACCTCAGCCAAAAACTTGCGATCCTGTACCCGACTTCCCCCCAGGATCTTCAGCACATTTTTCGCCCCCTCTGCTACAGCAGCTTCAATGCGCAGGTGATGCCTGAGCTCCTCAATCCGCAGCTCCAAAGCACTGATGGTGGTCCCCATCCTCACTGGCCGTTTGGGAGGTAAAACATGACGAGGATGAAAATCAACCAAGTACTGTGGGTCTTGGGGCTCTGCCTGCATCTGTTGCAGGCTGTATCAGTTACTTAAAGCATGTTACCTGCTGGATCCACTGTATCTTCCATCCCTCCAGCTGACTGAGAGACTTTCACAATGTGCATGCGGATTATTTCAATCTTTGTCTTGCTGTCCTGAAGCATCTGCTGAGCTGTAGCCAACAGCTTCCGCTCCTGCCAAAAAGAATCAGATGCAGAGAGAGAACCATGATCACTAAAAATGAGTGATGATGATGGGCTCACATATGAGGGTGAGGTGGTACTTGCATGAAGGGTCATAACTGACTCTGAAATGGAATACACAAGTGGTTATGTAAAGGAGGCACCACTGAGGATCAAGGACTCTGAGATCACAATCTCCATTTGCAGAGGGAAAGGACAGGTCAAGGACATGCCCAGTTAATAGCAAATCCTGCAGTCACTGAGACTTGTTCCCTGGTTAACTGTGCTTGTGGTGCTCTGTGAGCAGAGGTTTTGAACAAATAAAAATATCACAGCCCTCTTACACTGAGGGTCTTGCTGAATTAAGATTCATAATAAGCTTGGATTTGAAATGTTTTAAATTATCTTTTGACTTTTAAAAACAATTATGCTAAACTCAAAAGATGAGATGAATATGAATCCAGTAAACCTCTGAAAATTTTTGTCACATAAAAAGATACCACATGCTGTGCTTTATCCTAAACAGCTCAGTGACATCAAAACATCACACCAACTAACTCAGTTACAACACCAGTGCTTTCTTAGCTTTCTTTCCTCGTCAGTGACTTAAAGCACCTCTTATATTGCCCTTATGTGCTGTCATTATGCTGAGACTCAAAGTACAGAGCTAAGATTCAGGCAAGCAAGCTTTGCAAATTAATTTCTGTCCCACATCAATTATCAGAGAGAGATCTGTGTATTTACTTAAAATACAAATTTTGATCCAGTAATCCATGCTCCCAAACGGCTCTTTATTCCTGCTTACCTTGGATGTTGAATACATTTGGATCATGTTCTCAGCCCCTTGTTTCACTTTCATTTCAACATGCAGCTGCTTTTTCAAAGCCTCAATCTTCCTTGCCATTGGGTCTGAGTTTCTTTCCCAGAGACAGGGATCTGGAGATACAGATCCATCTGCACAAACAACATAATCAATACCATTAGTCATCTTGTCTCATTTCATTTCACTGGGTTATAGATGGGTGACTCTGCAAAGGAAAGTTAGCCTATAAAATAAGGTACAAAAAGGTCCTGTCTACAAAACTGACCAGGAAACACTTTCAAATGAAGATCAAGCTCATATCTGTAAAAATTCCTTAATTTATCAATGAATCCATCCTCACAAGCACTCTTCCAATTTCATACTCATTCATCCTATAAAATACTTGGATGTTAAACTGCCCAGAAACACCATTCAAATCTCTTTAATTCCACCTCCAACCTATTCCTGAATATTGCCCATGCCCACCACTCTCAGCTTGTTTTCTCCCTACACCTCCTTTCATCTTAATAGCACTATTCTGAACTTTTCATACCACAGATAGTTTCGTCAGCTAGATACCAAGAGGCTCCCACTACTCATGAGCCCTCAATAGATTATATCAATTCAATATTTCTAGAGACTGAAGCACTCTTACAGAATGTTCCAGTCAATCATGGAACCCAAGTCAATGCCAAGACATACCTGTGATACTCTCCTCTTTGTCTGTTATCACAATCCTTGCATTGAGCTCCTGAAGTTCCCAATGCAGCTGCTCCAGTTTTCGGTTGGAAGATTTCAGCACATGCTCAATGTGAACAAGATTCTTTCTGTCTGTTGTTGCTTTGCGCAGGTTTTCTGCTCCCTCTTTAATCTTCAGTTCTTTCTGTATAGCCCGGCGAAGCAGTTCCTTCTCACCCTCCAGTTTCTGCTGGAAGCTTGGATCCATTAAGTTCACACCATTGCCCAGCTGCAAGAGAGAGCTGCCCTGCAGCCCAAGAGCATTGAGCAAGAGGATTTCAGACAGAACATTATCCAACCATTTTTATGATACTGCAGCAATACCCTCATAAGATTCCCCTCCTTCATTTAATTCAGAAATTCTGAAGTCGATCTTTTCACCAATTTTTCAAGAAGACAAACCTACATTTCAATTGTAGAGGACAGAACACAACTTTGATCTTAACATGTGTAACCTTCATCTTATTTGTCCCCTTGTTATTTAATGTCTAGACACATCTTTGTTCTTCAAGAATCAAAGCTCAGCCAATATTTGCTCTTGTTCTGATCAACATTAACTTTTACCAGCATAATGTTTTAGACAGATTTTTAACTGATTATGTTGTGATGCTGATTGCTCAAAGACACATCTCAACTAATCTGTTAGAGCTTTTAGGAATGCCACAAGCATGTGTTAACTCTCAGCTGCTGTCCCTGAAGAAGAAAAACGCAAGCCCTACAGCTGTTTCTACAAATGAACAAGCAAAAGAATAAGTTTGACTGTCTGCTGTGCCTGAAAAGGTGAGCAGCCTGGTGTCTCAATCTCTGTTCTCTAAAGCCCATGTTAAACACTGAATTATTCTGAGTAGCATTAGTGGCATTCATGCTTGTCTCAGGCTTTGTTTTACATCATTTCCAGCACTACTTGTTCTAGGGGTATATGGCTCAGCAGCAGTGCTGGACAGAGCTGCTCCATCACAGACCCTGGACACACCCAGCTCGGGCAAAGCAGAGGTTTATCTCACTGCCCAAACAAACACTGGATTCAGACACGAGCTGCAAAGCATCCCTAAGGGTGCTACCCAACACCAGAACACATGCAAGCAAGAGCTTGTGCTTCTCTCTTCAACAGCAGGAGCAGCTTTAAGGTATCCAAAGCAATGAATGCATTCATAACCTCACATTAATGACTCACATCTATGGCTTAAATGCAAAAGAAATGGTCAAGCACTGCTACAGTAACTGGCTTAACATCACAGAGCATATCAGTATCTAAAGACAGGGCTCGGGAATCCAGCTTGTTTTCACACTCTGTCACTGGTTGACCACATTTCCAACAACAAACCATGCTGGCTTTGTGTTATTCATGTACATTAATACACTTCCAGAGTGTGCTGGGCATCCAAAGCCTCCTCCACAAACAGTTATTTAATCAAAGACTCAACCAAACATCCTTGATTAGTTTTTGCTACAATTTCAGTCCAATAGCACAAAGAAAAAGGGAAAAAAATACATTTAAAAAGTTGGCCTAAATCCAAGCTTTGGCCTCAATAGCCAAAATAGGAATTGCTCAGATTGGTAACAAAACAAAAAAGGTTCAGACTAACATCCTGATTCCAGGAAGTTCTCGCCCAATTAGTAAAGCCAGGAACTAAGCCAGAGCTTTGAAAGACATCCAAAGTTTTGTGAGGAAGAACTTGAATCATGGAGTTCCTGAGTCACAGGCAACCTTTACCAGCCCTAAGTTGGAAAATCAAAAAGCTCTTTATCCAGTCTGTAGCAAGTTACTAAAAGGAGTTTGATGGTTACAATTCTCATTTAAATAACTAATAAAAGCACGTAGATCCATCTTCTATCCAAACTATGCAAATGGGTATAAGAATTTTCCCCCCTGGATCCACTCAGAGAAAAGGAATGAGCAGTGGTACAACAGTAATATCAATAAAAGGTGCTGAATATGAAGCTCTGGGTATTGATTCAGAGAACAGGTACATTCTCGGCAGTTCTCAGGTCAATTTTCCTCATCAGTCTTTGCCAAAAGCTAATCTGAATATCAGTTAATGCACCAGGCTAAATTTCTAAATATGTTTAGAATGTAACATGTTTCACTTCCCCATCTTCCCCTCTGTGGATCAGTGGGTGCCGTATTGCACCAGGAAGATAAAATACTCCATTTTTGAGAAGCATGGGAAAGGCAAATTTGCATTTGGATTGAGGCATTTTGCCTTCTGGCTCAGGAATTTTGGTGGGGTGTCAGGACACTGCCACAGCCTGTGCTGTAGCTGTTCTTGGGTTCCCTGGGAAGGTCAGTCTCCAATATAATCCTGAAACACATTTACAGCTTGCAGAGAAATACCCAAAGTAGCTGAAATTGGCTTGCTTTTGGCACTTGTAGTAGGGATGCTGGAGCTCACCCAGGGCTTCTGCCAGGCTCGTGTCATACCCAAGTGTTCAGACTGCTTTCTAACTAGCAAAAATTTCAGCAGTATGAGTTACACCTAATTCTTTGGATTGCAGCCAGGGAGATCCCATCCCATCAATTATGCTCAACTTGGAAATGAGTTTCACCTGCACAAAGCGCAGAGCAGACCTGGCCCTTACACTTTCACCACTAACACAGAAATTGATTTATAATTTGATTTAATAAGCCAGTGGTGAGGCTGCCATCCTCCCGGCAGTCCGAACATTCCCAGGACATCTTAAATCCCATCTTTCACAGCAACTTTGCGCTGTAGGGATGATGGCCACATCGAGGAGCCTCATGCCAGCCACATGCATATCTTACAAAAAAAAAGTCGCGGCTAACTTAGAAAAAAGGCACTTGTGGTCCTGCCTGGAGCCTTCCCAGCTCCAAGGCAGGACCAAGGTGGAAAGCAGCGAGCCCAGGAAGCACCGGGATGGGAAGAACCCGGTCGGGCGCCAGCCAGCGCTCTTTGTGTCAGTCTCTCTGCCCCTTCTTTCCCAGATTAGGCTTGAAACTTTCGTCTCAAGGGAAGAGGGCAGGACGTCTTCCCCTCTCCGGGGAGCTTGTTCCAGACACCAATGTTTTCCCAGCACGGAGCCTGGCTGCACTCCCGGCCCCGCGCCAGCCCCAGCAGCCGCCTCGCCTCCCACACCTCCTCGACGCCGAGAGATTTCCTCAGCAGGCACCAACTTGGCCCGAACCCTATTTCCCTGAGGCGAAGAAGGACACTTTTAGGGGATCCCATCAGCTTCCCATACCCTCTTCCACCTCCTTGGGGCGCGACCATGCGAGCAGAGGGGGAGCGGCGTGAAGCCCCTCACCACAGCTGCCTCTGCCCGTGCTCCCGGTGCGACGGGGCACAGGATTTTTCCCGATGGGGGATGGATGGAGGGACCCCCAAAGGGCATAATGACTCCCAGAGAGCGCAGGGCCGCAGTGCTTTCCCGGGTATGGATGGGGGGACCTCCGAAGAGCGAAACGACGCTTTCCCCGTGAAGGACCCCCGAAGGGCGGAGCGGGGTGCAGTGCTTTCCCGGCGGGGCATGGATGGAGGGACCTCCAAAGTGTACAAGGATCCCCAAAGGGCACAGGGAACCCCAAAAGGCGCGGGGACCGCCTTCACCCAAGGCGCTGCTCTCCCCGCAGCCACCCCCGAGCCCTCAGCGCTCACCTGCGGGGTCGCCATTGCCGCCATTGCTCCGCCCGGACCGGCACTTTTCAAACTCGGCGGTCCCGGGGCCGCCGCCAGCGCCCTCTCGCGGGGGCGGCCCGGGGGAGCCGCCTGCGGACGGCCCGCGGGAGCTGGAGCGGGAGCGGGAGCCGCCCTTCCCCTCACGGCCCCGGGGCAGCCGCCGCCCCAGCCCCCGGCTGAGGTGGTGCCGCCGCCCCGAGGGAAAATGCGCGGCCGAGGTCCCGTGAGGCGGCGGGAAGGAGCGAGGACGCCGCGGACGCGGAGGTACCGGACATCGCCCGCCGGGGAAGGAGAGGCTGGGGAGGGTCAGCGCCCAAGGGAGGGGACGGAGGCACAATGGCAGATCCCCTGCTCCGTACCTCTGGAAGCCGTGAGCAGAACCCCCCGCGGGTGGCCCCAGCCAGGGCCCTTTGTGCTGGGGCCAGCGGGTGGTTCCCAGTTTCAGTTCCCCACATGGGCTCGTGACTGGCGTTTGTTCGTAGGGGAACAGCGAAGTGCAGCTCTCCTTGCGACGGGATCCCTGGATCCCATCCCTGGATCCCATCCCTGGATCCCATCCCTGGAACGAGGCGATGCCCGTCACAGGGCTGGGCTTTGGGGAAATTTTCCCCTGCAGAAGTGCCCCTTCACACGTAGGATCTGGGGTTTCTGCTGAATGTTTGAACATTGAACATTGAGCAAACATTGGCGAGGTTGGCAGCAATCCCCCAGCTACCGTAGTGAAAAAACACCGTGCTGCAGAACTGCCACAGAATCACATAGAACCGACAGTGTGTCACAGGCTCAGTGCTCAAAACAAATTAAAAAGATGCTTGTTGTTTTCAGGTGTTTAAAGACACTCCTCAGTAGTATTACATGTTACTATCCTACTAATATGCATTTCAATCATGGAGCAGTGCACAACTGTGAATCAGAAGGCATTTGGAGGCGATAGTATTCCCACACACAAATTTAGAAATACACTAATAAATAGTAGTATGTTCCTTTTACTTAATTAGAATAGTTTTTCTAGCCTAAACATTTCGTAAGCAATTTGCAACTGAGTAATTAATAGAAGGAACTCATCATAAAATTATAAAAATATGGACCTAACTTAACTGACTTGAATTAATAAAGCTTTAAACTAATAAAAACCTTCGAATATGCCCCTGTTGTTAATAAAGCAAGTGCATTTGATTAATATAAACCCTTCAGAAACCTGATGCTATTTAGAATATGGTCCATGCTCTGTTTAGTGTTTAAGCAATTATTTTAATTTGATTGTTCATTAGGTGGAAATACTGGAAAGGGGGAAATCAAGCTAGTGAATGTAGACAGAGTTCCAGAGGAGCAGGGATACTTCCACACCTCCAGCAGTCGGGATTAGGGCTGTGTTTTGCTGTCACTGGGGTGCTTGGGGGGCTCTGGCTGGGACAATGCCTCCAGGGATCCTTTGCCCACCATGCACTTGGGGTTCATACAGAAGTTTCCCTCTCTTTCCTTCGGGTCTCAGAGCCTCTGGGGGAAGCAGAGGAAGGGCAGGGATAGTTCGGGGATGCTGGAGAGCTGGAGTTCCCCAGGCAGGAGGGAAAGGGCTGGCTCTCAGCTCCGGGCTGATCCTAGAGGCCGTGTCCCTGACTACCCAGCATCCCAGCCCCATGCCCCGGGCGTGGTGCAGCTGTGTCCCGCAAAGCCTGCGGAGAGAGGGGGGATCCGCAGTTCCTGCCCATTCGGCAAGCCCCTGTCCCGCGGGCAGATTGGTGTCACAGATGGGAGCACGACTGGTCCCTCCAGCCCTTCCAGAATCCCGCAGGGCACCATCCCCTGGTGCCGGGGGTGATCCCGGCGCAGGTCCTGCCCAGGGCCAGAGGCACCGGCCCGGCAGCTGAGCGGACTCTTTAGGGGTTCCCGGAGCAGGGCGGGGGCTAAAGGTGCATCCCGACCTTGAACCAGCGCCCGCTGTCCTCCACTAGACCCGAGAGAGCACATTCATGCGGAGGACGTGATGATCAAGAAAAAGTCTTAAAAGTTTCAATTTTTAATCCAGGAGTGGGAGGAAGGACATTAAGCATAAATGCAGGAAGTGACCTCCCCTCACTCTTCTCCATAGAGAAGGAGAAGCAAAACACTGTCCACCGCACCCGTGAAAGATTGTGCCGAGTTTGGGACTAAAAAACTGATTCCTTTGAAAAAGACTCTTAGAAATGGTAACATCAAGTAACAGTTAAATGTATTTTAATTCCTTCAAACAGAAGGATAGCTTGAAGGTACAGCAGAGAAATTATTTCATTGATTTCATTCTCTTTAAAAAACAAAAAAACAAACCAAAACAAAAAAACAACATGGCTTCAAAATTCAGGAACAGTATCCAATAAACAAGGTACTATCCTTATGCACCTGGTTTAGTGTGGTACAAAGAGTTTACAGATTCAAATTAGTATCATAAATGACTGATAAATCGATTCAGATAATGCTTGTTTACAGGGACAGAAACTATGTTGACAAGTATGAATAAGTACACAGATAATCTCTTTAAAAACCCCAAACCTTTCTAACTGTATTTACACACTCAGATGTAGTTGTTTCCTTTAGCACTAGAAATTACAGACAAGATTCCATTTTATAGCCATTTAAGTTTAAAAATAACCTTTGAGATGGTTAGGCCATAAAGCTCCAGCACAGCAGCTTCACCTTTATTAAATTGCTGCCAACTTTATGTTCTAATCCTGGAAATTCAGGCCAAAACACCTGAAGTCAGCTACCACCTGTGACAAATTTCACATGGTGGGATAAACTGGATGTGAGGAGCTCAAGCAGTGGGGAAGTAATGTTAGATAGTTAGTAATAATGGATCTCCCATTGTTATCCAAGGTGGATGTCTTTTTAAAAGCCCTTTATACACGTATAAAATAAATCCAGTAAAAAATGGACACTCATTACATATTTCCAGCTAAATTAGACATTAAGTGAGCAGTCACAGCACACAATGGCCAGCCAGGTGTAGTAGTTCTTCAGCATTGCAAAGAAATGTGTTGATCCCTTATAATTTCCATGCTAGAAAAAAAATAAAATTAAAAGAACTCTTAACTAATATGGTTTATTCTTTTACTATGTCAGTTTACTCTTTAGCCATTGCCAGGAGTAAACCCTCAAGTTTCACAGCAAATTCAGTATTATCAGTACAGTAGCAAGAGTATTTTGGCACCCTGTAAAATCCTAAAGAATGCGCAAGAAAAATCTCTTAAGTAGCATTTAATTATCCAGACTTCTCATTTCTTATTCTTGGAATTTGACTTTACAGAGCCTGAAGCTTTGATTACTTTCAAAACAGTTTTTGTAAGTTTTCTGCTAGTAACCAACAGGGATGGAACAACAATGGCACAATATTTTTCCTAAAGCATTCAATACTAGCAAAATATTATTTTCCTTGAGGAACTACAATTAGGACTACATAAAAATTAAGTAATGAGGCATCATGGCAAGTAACAGCACATCGACCCTCTACCACAACAGGAAGCTATTTTCAATCTTACAACAAAAAGAAATCAAATTAAAAAACACTAAAATTTATAGGACCTCATGGGTTTTGTTCCTTTTCTCTCTAGATGGTAAGAAACCATTACTGATCAACGTTGTACTTGGCTCTGCAAAGCAGGGTAAGAGCAGAAGCTTTTGTTGAGATGGAATAAAGTACATGGTTGTCTTATTTTTGCATTGATCACATGAGACTGGACGTTGCATTGTCTCTGATAACTGGATTGAATCCAAGCTGGACCACACACTTACAGAATGTTTTCCCTCACACATGTTATTTGTGCATGTCTCAACCAGACACTGATCTTGTTCTGCCAAGTGGATTCTTAAGCATCAAAAAAAGCTGAATTTGACTACAGCAAATTCTGTGAGGAAAAGGAATCAGAGAATATAACAAGTCTTCCCAGAAGACAGCCTTTTTTACACATCCAAAGAGCTGTTTGAATTTCAGATGAACTGATAGAACATTTTTTTTAAATATTTCAAAAGCAAAGCATGTTAAAACAACTTCCATTACATTTTGTGGAATACCAGTTCCAACAACCTCTTATGTGAAATTGTTACAAGTTTCTCAAATGCAGTCTCTTAAAATGAGAGTACAGCGTATCTAAAGCACATATACATGCTGCTACCAAGGAAAAAAAGCGGTGAAGTAGCAACTTTTTATACATGAACTTTACTAAGAATCTTGCTCTTTGAAACAGCCCCAAATTAGCTTGCAATTTAAGATTTGTTTTCAACTCAAAAGACTTACAAAACCAACCAAATATTTTAAGACCACCCCTTGGGTCTTTTTATTCTGAGTTTGCATGGTATTTTCATGCAAACTGATGTACTGGAGATACAGTACTGCAAATTACCAAAAATTCTAATCAAGTGACTTTCCTTTTTGCAAAACATGAATATACATACACCTGTGTCTTCACACACAGCACATGACCCTGCAGGGAACTCAAGAGCCAGTGTGCAGTAGGAACTACCAAAGGAAACTTTACAGGTACTGAAACAGTGGAAACTACATGAACTGGTTCAGTCCACACAACCACAGGGCTGCATTGCACTACAGAAATACTGACAAAATGCCCCCAAAAATGCCAAGAAACTACAAGCAAGTTCTAAATAGGATATAAAAACTGTTTCTTTCAGTGAAGACCAACCAGTCCCTTTGTGTACACATTTAGTTTTATTGTAACAAAGCAACTTGTACACTTTAACGTTTAAAACTGAGCATCTTTCTTTCCTTTCCAGTGAAACAAAAAAAACAAAAAAGAAAAGAAAAAAAACACAAAAAAAACCCAAACAAAAAAAAGAATTTAAAAATAAACAAGAACAAAATTACAATAGAGAATGTCAATTCCAAATAAGATCCTACAGGTTCTGCTGATTCTCCATCAAGTGGCAGGGCTCAAAGTCATCATTAGGAGAAGATTTTATTTTAAAAGTGTCATCTTAAACTGCAAGGATGTTTGTTAAACATCACAATTAAACATGCCAAAGGAGAAGAAGCCATGTTGTCAAAATGCCCACTTAACCCACCCAAACATCTGAAACCCACCCCGGCTGACCTTCTATAACCCCATTTTTATTTTTATTTTTTTTTTGTTTGTTTTTTCTTTTTTTTTAAACAAGAGAAAGTAGACAGATACATGTTGGTAAATGCTAACTGTCCATATTCACATAGAGACACAGTGTAATCTCTGAGCCCAATATACAGAGAAAGAAGGAAAAAAGCTAGATTCTATGCACTACTACACAGGGGCCTAGCACTCTTCAGCTTCCAGCAGAGTGAAGGGAGCAGAAGGTTTTCTTTTTTCCCACAGAACATGGTGTGTTGAACTCATAAACAGTTTTTGTTTTGAGACAGAAAGGGATAAAAATGAACTTGAAACAGAAACTGGTAGATTTTTTTCCACTGTATTCTGCTCAAGCTATTTTCCCAAAATAAATTGTGAACCATGGTGTAGAGGAGAGAAAAAGAGACCTCAAGAGAACAAGGCGACTGAGCACAAGAAAAAAAAGACAGCAACTTGCTCCCAGGGACTGGAGAAAAATTAAAAAGGTAAAAAGGGGGTTTGGAATCCATCAGTGTTCAATTAGTCATCTTCTCCTTCATCCTCCTGTTGAAAGATAAGCAACAATTAAATAAATCTAATCACTAAACTTCAAATAGAAAATGCAGTGACCAGAACTTTTTACAGTGCTACTCATGGTGATCATGTCTTCCCTCACTAAAGGATGGTAACACCTGCCCTGGGTGCCCAGCTACTGACCACACAGAAATCACTCACTACCTGGGTGTCCAAGGAGAACACATCAGAGCTTTGAGAAACTGTGACCTAAGAATCACTACAAGCACTGACATACATGTGGAAAGTGAAGGGGTTATCTTTTTGCCCTCATTTAAAACTCTAAAGAACAAAATGCTTCATCTTTTACATGCCAAATTCTAGGTTATAAACCAGAGCAGCCCTCCTCTCACTGCTCCTAGTTTGTGCTGCTAGAAGTCAGACACACCAAGCCCAGTTCCAAGGAACAAAGACATTCTAAACTAAGTTCTCAACACCCTGGATGTTGACCCTGGAATCCCACTTACTACTAAAGCAAATTTCTAATTCCTGAAGCCAACAGAAAGTCTTAGCTAGGCTGGCCATAACCAGAAATAAACCAACAAGTGGGAAGGATGACTGGATGCATCAACAAAAGCCATTTATATGTAAAGCATTCTTAGAATGCTCAGTAATGAAGAATTGTGTTACATTAATATCTTTGTTCTCCTAGAGCACTTCCCTTATAAATTTACTGAAAGTATGCACTTCCACAGTCTCTCATATACACAAACATACTTATTACTACCTGAAACCACCCAAGTTAATGCAGTCACAGTTCTCACACCTTGGGGTGCAGAAAAGAACCAGTTCACCTTTGACACAATGGCTAGGTTTTCTTACAAGACTCCTCTCAATCACCACACGAATGGCACGAAGGCCAGGATTACTCACCTCTCCTTCCTCTCCCTCATCATCATCTTCATCTTCCTCCCCCTCATCTTCATCTCCTTCTTCATCAATATCCTCTAATCCTTCCTCCTCTTCATCATCATCGTCATCCTCCTCTCCTTCCCCTTCTTCATCATCCATATCAGGAACCTTAAAGACACATTTGCAACATCAACTACAGTGATCAAATTCACTGTTTCCCAGAGATGCTGTGGGTGCAGATGCTCTTGTGCTCAAGACTGTACCTACCAAGTAGTACTGTAGGGGATTTGGCCAGATGTCATCCTTGATGACTTCTCCTAGTTCGTCAGCCCCTGCATCAGAGTGGTCAGTGAACCAGGTGAAAAAGCTTTCTGGCTCTTCATGCTGCCTCTTCCTACTGGCTTTGTTCTGTGTCTGGCTTGAACGTTTTGTCAGGTCCTGAAAAGAAAGTTAAGTTCCCTAAAATCGTCTTTCTATGGCTTCTTTTCCCCTATAAGCACCATTTTAAAATGTACTTGTCTGAACAACCCTAAGAAGTTGCTTTCCCCTCCCTCTTCCAGGGTAAGTCTGTAAAACACATCTGAAACTCAAACAACTGACAGAAGATACTGCATTTCTCATGAACATCAGAGAATAGTAAACCCACTAGTTTCTTTCAACAGCCTCCACTGGAACACTGAAAATTTACAGAATCTCACATTTGATTAATGCTTCCCTAGCCCAGGGAAACACAAGTATGGCAAGTGTTTAATGACACACTGAACTTTACAAGGTCTTACAATGCCTAAATGCCACTCAGAGTAGCTGTAATTGCAGCAACTACTACATACACCTAATTTAAGAAAGCCTCTACACCCCTAAGCTCTGTACTCAATTGAAGATAAAGACCTGCCTAGGCCTTTTTGCCTAAGATTTCCCATTCTGCAGTCTTCAGGCCACTCTCTGTAGTAAGTGCAAAAAAACCCTCACAAACTGCTAAAACACACGGTCACGAGAACACATATAAGGTCTTTGTCAATCATCTTACCCTAATAAAAAGTGTAGTAAGTTTGAAGCAATCTTTTTGTTAAGTCTTAAAATTAAATAAATTATATCTTTGACCATATGCATTTCTAGCGCTTTTTTCTCCTGCCAGAATGACAACACTTACAGGTTTAAACTGTGTAAGGAAGAACAATAGCAGAATTCACACTGATTTTGTGGTGTATTGTAAAGATCATTCAACTGGTCTGTACAGGAATTTCGGGCACAAGAGGAAAGTTCTAGTTCTCAATATGAAAAGCATTTAATTTTCTCCTTGGTCTGAGAGTGACAAAACAAGCAGCAGTTTAACTGCAACCCTCAGCTCTACTTTTAAAAACTCAGTTCAAAATCTTCAGGATAACATTGAAGTACTTCTAACTTCTATAGAAATGAATTGCAGTAAATTAATGATGCTTGAACACTGCCTGGGTGACAGGTATGCCCAGATTACTGTGGCTGCAGATTCTACAAAAGATGTGGCATCTGGAAATGAAGTTGAGGATATAGAGGAAAATATAAAACAAGATCACATGCTGCTATCTGATCCCCCTAAACATGTTGTCCTCGGAATTCTTCATTTAATAGTTATTTTAAGTAAACAACACAACATAGTCTAGATCCTGGCCAAGGAAGAGACAAGCTAATGCACTTGGTAATATTTTCACTTGGTCACACTTGTGCTCTCCCAGATGCAACACATACCTTTCCAGATTTCCATTTGATCTCAGTTGATTTTGAGGATGGGTCTCCACTTTCATTGAGGTGAAACTCTTTGGAGAGAACTTTATTTTCGAAGTAGGGATTCTCATCAAAATACTGCCGAGTGGAAAGCAAAGAGTTAGAACCCACAGAATGGGAACACACATATCAAGTCAAACCTGGCACTAAAAAGGTAACTGCAGAGATTTAAGTTATAAACTACAACTCAACATGCAATTACATAAAAAGATGGCAAAATCCAAAGTGAATGAATCACTTAAAGTACTTACAAAATCTATTCTGTAACCTGATTTGATGTCTTCAAATTCTGTCACCTCAACTCTGGTCAAATAATGAAGTGCTTCCTCATCTTCTTCTCCCAGGAGTGCAGATACTGAGAGAGAAGGAAGAATCCTACATTAACAAAGCCACGAAAAAGGCAGGCAAAACACTGGAAACTGATAGCCAGGAAGATCTGAAAAGCAACACATCTGTCCAAGCCAACTTCTCATGGCTCTTTACCAGCCAACAGCCTACCCACACATACAAACCCTTCCCTCTGAAACAGATTTTCTTGCATGGTTTGCCCAATCTAAGCAGTCTACAAACTTATTTTCTAGGAAGTTTATTGTCAAGAGCCCCAAGGAGCTCACTTCCAAATAAAAACCACCCAAACAACCTTGAGTAATATTTTTGTTGGTTTTTTAAAGTTCCCAATAAACTGAAGAAAGTGGGAAACTTGCAATTTGAAATGCAGAAATAAATTATGATTAGTAAACAAGATGTTCCTTTGGACAACAAGTGTAAGAAAGAAAAACCTTAAAAAATGCTATCTAGAACAGAAAGGAAGTGTTTTGTACACTTAGTAACTACTCTACAAGACCCTCAGAGCTTTAAGATGCTCACATAGCAAGTAAGTAAACACTGAATTTACAGGGGAAATAAAGAGGGCTGTTAAGAATGTACCTTGTGGGTGGTTGACAAATGTTGTTACCCAGAAATTCGGGATTTTGGCGATCAATTCTGACCTCTTCTGGAAGAATGGTTGGCGGAGTTTGTTGTATTTCTGTTCTACTTTCAAAATTTCCTCACTGGCTTGTTCATTCAGTCTGTAACAGAAAGAGCCATGTTACCCACAGGAAGAGAACTGGGATTTAAGGATACATCAGAGCAGTTAAGTAAAACCTGAAAGGGTTTGGTCAGACCAGTCTGCCATATTCTGCAGATGAAGTCCCAAAAACGCCAGAAGCTCAGAGCCGTAACAACTGTTAAAAAAACACTCTGCCAGAAGCAACCTCATTAGTTTAAACAGAACCTTCTAAACACCTTGAATATTCTGCAGAGGTGGACCTTTATGCAAAGCAAAGCAGTGTTTTACCTCTTGAACGTTTTGTCTGTCTGCATAAAACCTGCAGATGGGTAACACAGCCCTATCACCTGCTCCCCATAAATTTTAGGCAGGCAGGGAAGCTACAGCAAAGCAATTCTGCACCCTGTGCAAGTAAAATCTGAATACTTAAAATGAACGGTTGCTGTAAAAAGGCAAAGCCCTGATACTGCAACAGCTTCACAGCCCAGTCACTTGCAGTCCTTGTAGGGCACTGGGCATGGAGAGAACATGCAGGGAGGGACTGACACAGAACCCACAGCCTCAGGAGTTTTGGCATACAAAATTAACATCTCAGAGACATTTTCTGTGTATTATTGCACTAGCACATGAATATTATAATAAAAATGTATACTAAAAGCTGACTTTTCAGGCAAGTGTTTGGTTCTGCTTGCTAACAGGGAAATACTTTAGCCAAAGAGCTTACACATTAACTTGAGAAGCCAGTGTGAAATACATTTCTATTATCAAAAATACCACAATTAGTTTAAAATTTTAAACTCAAGTTCTACCTCTTTAATTACAGACAATTAACCAAGAAACCAGGACACTTCTTTGTTATACTAATGTCTCTATTCAAGTCAGAACATAGATATATCTTGGCAGAGTTCAAAGAGAGTGAGTACTACTGAGTGTTCACTTCTACTAAACACTTTCACTTTTGTCAGTCTCTGCTGAAACATTTTAAAAGTTAGAAAATGTTTACCTGTCTATTTCATTCTGTACTTCATCAATGTGTTCAATTGCTTCCTGTTGCTCTTTTTCTGAAAAACAAATGAAAACGTGTCAATATCCCTTCATACACAAGCCTGACAAATCACCTGGGCTTTCTCTTTGAGACATTCTCAAGTGATCTACTCTAGAAGTTCGCAGATATTTAAATTAAATGTCACAAGAGTTAAAAGGCCTCAAAGCACCAGCTTTACAGGGCGCGCTGCTGCTGGAGTGCAGCAAACTTTGACAAAACACTCTTAAAGTGAGTTCACCCCTAGAAACCGCAACTCACATTCCGCTACACTGCTTTACAATCCAACTTAAATTCTAAGTCAATAATAATTTAATTAAAACGTAATAACCCACATGTGCTACGACCAACACATTTGAAGAAACGTAATGTAATTTACAGAGCACTGGAATATCAATAGGAATAGCTATCCGGGCACATGCCACCTTCGAAACACCGAAAAGAACGTTCGAAAGGATAGTTACAAATGAGAGACTCGAAAACCTCCGTTTAGCAGATATTTTCTAATGGGCACTTCCCCTGGACCAAGTTTGGCCGAGGCCTCGGTTACGGAGCGCTGTTTACCCACCGCGCGGGAGATGAATGAGCGGCAGCGGGAAGCGGCTGGAGCGGAGCAGCGCCTGGTGCGCGTCCCGCGCGGCCCGTCCTCCTCTCCCCTCGCGGGCGCGGAGGACGCACGTGGGGAAGGCGCTGCGGCCGGGGGCAACCCCGACCTTTAAAAGCCGAGATCGCACGTGGGGCCGACGCGGGCGGCCTCAGCACCGCGTGTCTCCGCCGCTCCATCCCCGCGCGGCCCGGCAGCACCACGCGGCCGCGGGAGGCGGCGGCGCATCATGGCGGCGGCGGAGCACAATGAGGCTCCGCGGATGCTGCTCCGGGAGGGGC
>VWYI01012467.1:12532-28557 GCA_013399455.1 Anthoscopus minutus | reverse complement strand
GAGAGCTGCTATGCAAAATTTTATTTTCTGTGCAGGGTAAGGATTGTTTGTTTAAGGTTGTAATATTAAGTAATGCAAGACTAGGAAGATATACTATCCTTCAAAGGACCTTGGTTGTAAAGTTAAGAAAACAGTCTTATCTCCACAACCACTGGGTTGCAGCAGAAAAAACAAATATATTAACCTGTAAAAGAAACACTAATTTCCCTCCAAAATACATATAAATATTTTATAGTTACCTAATTTCTCAAGACCTAAATTGATTATAAATAGNATTTTATAGTTACCTAATTTCTCAAGACCTAAATTGATTATAAATAGTTTATATATGTTTTTCTGAATCTGTAACCTGCAGGACTGTTTAATCATATCCTGTCTGATTCTTGCTCTGCAGTACTGTAGATAAACGGTGCATCAGTGCCCCCTGCAGCCATAAAACACTAGTATAACTGTTAAAAAAACCCCAACACTATTGATCTTTGTTGAAATAACTATTCAGAAAAAGAACAGCTTTTAATCCTGTTGTATCCTTTCCTTTTTTTCTCCTTTCTTCTTTAAAAGTGAAATTGCAGCTCTTGGGTAAAGAAAAAATTCTTCAGAAATGTAGCTTAAAATTCAAGACAGACTTTGATATATTTGTGAGAATAATTTTTTTTACATTCAAATACACTGGCATGTGAAAAGCAGAAACCAGAAGCATAAGAAGTATATTTATAAGCTTCAAAATGAAGTTATAAAAAAGAAAGAAATCCTGCTTCATCTGTGCTAAACTGTAGGTATTTGTGCAGTTTTAGTATATTTTTGAAAATTTGCTCAAAATCATTTATAAAGGTAAGTTTGGGAGTTTTTTCCTCTCATTCAGCTCCTACACACATACTTCCAAAGTCATTGTCATATTTTAGACAAAATATTAGTTTTGGGTATACAGATTTCTTTTGAAACTCTGAAGTTTCAATTAAGCAATGGTTGACAATAGAAGAAATTTAAGGTAACTTATCTATGCATGGGGAGAAAGAAGGTTTTCAAATCATAAAACCATAAGTTGTTAAAATTGTCAACATTGCCAAAAAGAGGACATGCACTTAAATAAAATTAATTGTAAGAAAACACCTGCCTCTATGCAGTGCATGAATTTGTTGAGATACATGTTGTTCTGACCAGTTTTTGGAAGCCAGATTTCCCCATTTTCCCTCTCTATACCGATGCTAAAATTAAGACGTAGATAGGACATGATGCTGCTCTGGTAGAACCCATGCAAGGTCCTACTTCACAAAAAAAAGTGACTTGGCATTCCTTAACTGTGTATTCAAATTGCAAGATATAATGTGAAATTTTTACATCTGTATGGATCAAGGCTGGAGGCCAAATTACATTAGTCAATTGAAAATGCATTAATTTCTTAGAACTAACTGTCCAACATAGTTCACTGATGTTGTAAATTGACTAAGTATTGTATGGAAATGATAGGAAATGATTAAATCTCTTCTGGGCACTATAAACACAAGTGTGACATCAGTAACTGGCTTCCAGCATTTATCAATTATAAAATCCATTTCATAAACCAGAAGATATAAAGTATTCTTGACTGAGTTAAAGTATGTGAAATAAATTTGGCAGCATTCAGAACTCTTAAGTGAGATAGTTCTGATTGCAAGTGAGATTAGCTTTATTTACAATAAATAACTTTTTCCCTCAGAATATAATATAAACAGAGTAATGTAAATTCTCTAATTAGGGTATATGGATCTGCAGCCTTTGACAGATTTTTATTAAATTGGATTAATTGAATAAAATTATTTTTATCAAATTGGATTTTTTGAATAAAATTATCTTTTACATTAAAAGGTATATTTGTACCTCCTAAGCCCTCATAAGCCCTTTGCAAATTGCAAAGCAAAATCTACTTGCCTCAATGGGTTTTAATTTCATAATTTAAATCTATATCTTAGATATTTTAAGTCTTGATTACTATATGAGTTGTCAAAATTTTTCATACAGAAACCAAGTATTTCTTTTTAATTAAGAAAGTAAGCAAAACGTATCTTACACATATATTTTACATCTTTTAACCACTTGACTGCATTCAGAAAGCTGTTTGCTTGATATGATGATGATAGTTTGGCTGATATTATTAAATCTGACCTCCTTTTTACAATGACCCTCTTAAATCACTAATGCTTTAAATATAGCTGCCCTTCATGTTTTAAACTTACGCAAGAAATAATGGCTGAAAAATATAGCTCAGTTAGAAGGTAAAAATGAGAAATATTCTCTGCCGTTGAGGATAATCTTCCAGTTTTGCCTCAGATTTCTTTTTTTAGTCCTTTTTTGAGACTTGTTTTGGAGTTGGAAGGATCAATTAGTTTTGCAAGTGGTGTTGCTTATTGCCAAGTCATGGCTGAGTACTCAAACCATCAATGATATAGTATGTGGATTCGGGTAGTGTTTAAGATTAACAAAAGCTGTTAGGATCAATGGATGCAAAATACCTAAAACTTCCAATGTTACCCTGGAACAGCATGAACACCTGATAATTTCAATATCATATAATTTTAGTTTAATATGTTTTCTACCTCGCTATGATCTTGCCCTCTCACAACCTTTGGACTGATAAGATATGAGGGTATGAATAATCCATTTATAACATTTTGCTGTCAAATAATCCACATCAAAGCAAGTCAACTCCTTAACTATCTTTAATTATTCATCATCTTAATCAAAAGTGAATAGTGTAATGCAGAGCAGTGTCATGTTCTTCTAATGCTCTTGATGTTAATTCCTGTGCAGTCTTGAATATTGCTCACATATTGGAAGGAAAACCAGAAATCTGCTGACTAGGTGTCTGGAGTTTTCTTATTTCTTGTTTGTGGAGTTTTATTTCTTCTTCCAGATCTTCACACTAAGAATAAAACTTCTCAGTCTGGATAATGTTGCCTGTTGCTATCTCTCCATGTTTTAAGATTTTCCTAAGTTAGAGTTACATTCTGTTACACATGTTAAAGTAACAACAGTCTCTTCATTGCAAACTTAAAGGATTAGAAAGATTATTTTAGGTTGTAAAAAGGTAAGGTAAACTCCATTCTTTGCTGTAAAGGTATATTATTTATGGGAAATGCTTTTAGGAAATGTTTTTAATATATAAAAGAGGTTTGGGATGTTTTTCAGCTATATAATCAAAACACAAATGATTTTAAGTGTGACATACTGGGCAGAAATAGGAATTTTTCCTCACTCATCACAGTTGTTGTATTTAGTACCACCTCTAGTCAATGGAGAAAGTTGGTTACTTTTCTTAGATTGTGATGAGCTGGAGGTTCCTCTCTGTGCATATAGATTGTCTATGGGGAGAGAACCTTGATGGTCAACTCAGGCAAGCTTCGAAACTCTTAGGCAGATAATGTTCGACAAAATGAATTCTGTCCTGGAGTTTTATTTGTAAAAATAAAATGTAAAAATTTGAAATTTCTTCAAATATTTAGCAGGAACTAGATGATATGGGGTGGCATTTTGATGCTTTGGAGAATTAGAAATCAAAAAGAGATTGAACATGAGGTCATAAGTATCAAACTTTTTATTTACTGTGTTATTGATGGTTCTTGTTGGTGCTCTCAACATCATAGTTACAGAATTTGTTCACTCACAGGTAAAGTCAAAGTGTTCATTACAAAAACACATTTGGGACAAAATTCAAATAATTTTACAATTGCATAAAAGATAAATATTACTTACACCAGCATTTAACAGTCTTCCTTTAGGAAAATCCCACTAGTAAAAACACAACATTTTTTAGTGTAACCTTACAGCCATTCCAAGAAGCGAAAGTCATCTACCACCGTTGCATCTTACACTGTGACATGCTAAAATATGATATTGCTTTAGGAAAAAAAAAAATTAAATGATAAACAATGGCAGCCAGCAGATAAAAATACACACATATGAATATCCAAAATTGAACTTTTTAATTCTTGAACAGAAACCTCCTACTTCAGTGTTCAAGTTCTACACTTTAACAATATCTGGACCAAAGAATAGTAGCAGACTGAAGCCTGCAGCTCATAAAGTGACATGAGATAAAAGCATCACTCAGGAGGCTGATCTCACACCATATTTCTGCACAGAGAGACTATTAGTGGAGGACGTCTGGGGCACAGCAACCATGAAATGGTAGAGTTTTCAATTCCCAGTGAAGTAAGGAAGGAGATCAACTAAACCTCTGCCTTGGACTTACAGAGGGTGGACTTTGGGTGCCTCTTCAGTACTCTACTTCAGAAAGTCCCTTAAAAAAGTCTTTAATAACAAAGTCGTCCTCTTTAATAACAAAGAGGAGGTTAACCTTATGTTCCAAAAGACAAGCCAGTGGGGAAGAAGGGTGGCCTGGCTTAACAGGGAGCTTTCATAGGACTTCAGGACAAAAAGACAGTTTAAACCTTTGGGAGAAAGGGCAGGCAACTCAGGAACAGCACAAGGATATCATTAGGTCATGTAGAGAGAAAATTAGAGAGGCAAAAGCTCTGCCAGAATTCAATCTGGCCACTGCTGTGAAAGATAATAAAAAGTGTTTTCATAAATACATTAGCAGCAAAAGGAGGGCCAAGGAAAATCTCCATTTCCTTGAAGGGGAATATTGTCACTGAGGAAGAGGAAAAGGCTGAGGTATTTAACTCCTTCTTTACCTCAGCCTTTAACAGAAAGACCAGTTATCCTCAGGGCAACCAGACCTTGAGCTGGTAGGAGCAGAATAGACCCCCTGTAATCCAGGAGGAAGTAATTAGGGACCTACTGAGCCACTCAGACACAGTGAAGTCTGATGGGCCAGATGGGATTCACCCAAGGGCACTGAGACAGATGACAGAAGAGTTCACCAAGCCACTCTCCATCGCTTATCATCAGTTTTGGCTACATTTTGAGGTCCCAGATGACTGAAGATTCACCAGAAAAGAAGGTAAACCTCCTGGCTGGAAGAAAGATCCTGGAAATAGGGGAGGGTGCCAAAGGTAACAGAGGTACCTGGAGATGAATAACAGGGGATGTGGCTGGTAACAGTCAAGACCAGTTACTACAGACAGCAGATCAGTGTGAATCAGCATGACTTTGCACTCAAGCTTCCCAGAACCACCAGCAACCTCCTTGCTAGAAGTGAAAGTGGAAACCCAGTGAACATAACAGGGCATGGGGGAACTGAAGGCACGTGGGAGTGCATGAGATAAACAACTAGGGTAACACCTCTATTCTTATCGTTTCTTTAGGAGACCCCAATTCCCAGTCTAACTATGGGCTGTTATTTACTCTGTCATCTGTCATGTGCTTTATTGATTATAAAATTATTTCTTCCTCCCAGAAAAAACTTACATTAAGGCCTGTTATTTTATTTCCTTATCTTTTACCTTGTAAAATTCTATTTAGGATGTTTCAAGTACTGTATTTTTTCATTCTCTCATTTAATATTATGGGGATTTTTTGACCTGTCATATTTACAACAGTCTTTCTTATGCATTCAATGAGAATGCAGCAATATTTTAATTAAATGCCAAATTACGGATGAATAAATGATGTTTGTGTTTATGCATGTCAGCCATTCTCCAGTATCAAGATATAATTAGAAATTAAGTCTGTAAGAAAGACTAGGTTATACATAACAGTACTCGGCATTTTTAACTCTTTCTGTACTAATGACTTCAACATATCATCCTCATCTTGCTTTCAGGAGAGCTTTTATATTAATTTCTATAGTGTGCGATACAGAATGCTTTTTTAAATTCCTATTTCTCTCCAGTGACACAGTGTTTGAATAGAAAAATGCTTTCTATCCAAGAATATTAATTAATATTTATAAAATATCATGATTTAGCCCCAGCTGGCAACTAATCCCCAGTCAGACACTATCTCAGTCCTCCCTGGTGGGGTGGAGGAGAGAATCAAAAGGGATAAGTAAGAAAATTTGTGGGTGGAGAAAAAGACAGTTTAATAGGTAAAGCTAAAACCATGGGCAAGCAAAGCAAAACAAGGAATTCATTCACTGCTTCCCACAGGCAGGTGAAGGCTCAGCCATCTCCAGGAAAGCACAGCTCCATCACTTGCAACATTGGGAAATAAAATGCCATCACTCCAAGTGTCCCTTCTTCTTCACCCAGTTTCATATGCTGATCATGACACAATAGGGTGTCCCGTTGGGCAGTTGGGATCAAGCTGTGTGCCCTTCCAACTCCTTGTACACTCCCAGCCTGCTCACTGGTGGGGTGGGGTGAAGAACAGAAAAGGCCTTGACTGTGTACAAAGACTGTGTGCCTAAAGTAAAAGCCAGTGAAGCTAGTAACTAAAACATCTCTATATTACCAACTCTGTTCTCAGTAGGAATCCAAAACACAGACTCACAGTTAGTACTGCAACTCCATTCCAGTCAAAACCACAAATGTTGATCTACCCTACTTCTATTAAGTGGATAAGAACAATTTTCAGCACATGGGGAAGCTAATCCTAAGAGAAATAAGGCAGTCCATCTGTAAAAATTACTTAAAAGCCTAAACTATTCTTATGTGAGACCTCTAAAAGCAAAGTATGTATTCTCAAAACTGCACTTTAATGTAATCAGGGCACATTGAATTTCCAGCCTGCCATTTATTTCCCTTAAAGAGTCCTCCTCACACTTGTTAGGATCTGAGAACACCTCTCTTTTATAAGTGTATCTCAGAGAGAGCAATATCTCCTAAACTTTCCCAGAAGGTAAGATGAGACTGTAAAAGGCAAGTCCAGGGTTGGTACATCCCTTCTTTCTGCTTTTATTGCCCAGATCAGTCATAAGAGCAGTCTTCTGATTTATCAGATTCTTGACTCCAGTTCTGTCCTTAGTTTGGTGGAATTGTAAACACCTTCCAGAAGTACTGTAAGAACTCCCCAAAGCAATCTGTTTGTCTGTTGTGTCCTGCATGGAATAAGCATTGACTGCATTGAATGGATAAAGGAAAAGTGTTCACATATGGTTCCACATCCCTTGGGCTAGAATATTTACCTGAGTACAGATTTGTATTTTTCCACTGTATCAATTGTTTTTTAAGTATATCTCTTGAAGTATTTCAGGGTTTTTTCTTGTCAAAGCAGGGCACTACTCATCTGGAGAATATTTGCTGTAGGCAAAGACCAAAGTTTGGCTCTATAGCCCCAAAAATTAATGCAGAACTCTTGCCTGAATTAATTATTGCTTAGGAAATCAATTGCATATTCAGGATCAAAAAGTACTTCTCCTTTATCCCTTGCAGACACATTGTGCAATAATGTTGCATGGGTAGATAATGCATTTTGGAATCTAAATTATAAATGGCATCAATGAGGTGGTTTTCGCTGCTTGAACTTAAAAGTTTTGGTAAAAACTAGTGACTCCATTCTGGAATTGTGATTTTTGAGATAGTTGTCATAGCATCTCTGTTACAGGAACTCAACCTATCTAGTACAATTTACTCAGCCATTTAGGGCTGGAACAGAATGCTTATATTCTAATTTTTCAGAAGGACAAGTACAGTGTCATGTTAAAAAACAAAATAATATTTTTCATCTCCTGAAAGAATCTTCAAAGAGAGAATGAAAGTATTTCCTTTCAAAACCACCAGTTTCAAGAAACAAAAGTAGTTGCAGAAATCAACAAAAATATGCAGTGCTTAGGCCTTTCAAGTGCTCTTTTTCTAAACAGCAGCAAAGGTGAAACTGGTAAGAGGTTTTCCAACTGTGATTGACTAAATGTAAAAGAAAGCTGAAGTTCACACAGATTTCAGATTTGTTTAAAGTTCAGAAAGTGTAAGATTTGCACACTGGTCCACTCAGTGCTCAGAAGTTTGACCTCTTTCCTTTTTTTTGAGTTTAATGTTTGGATCACTGGTACATGTAATGTTTAATGCTTAAGATCAGTATGAACAACTGAAAAATTTTGTGCTCCCTTATTTCTTCAAGCAAGCCAAGTAAAAAGATGGCTGGATTTGGTACAGAAATTCAGTTCTTCAGTTTTAGAAAGAACGGTTTTTTAACAATTGTCCTAAACATAGGGAATAAGGGTGTTTTTCAAGTATCATCTAAGGAACACTCACTTCAACGTCCAGTTTAGAAAGGTTTTTTTTTATTAAACTTTAAACATAAAGTATTGTTGCTGCAATAATATATTTATCCATTGCAAAGTTCATGGAATCTACATATTTTAGAGGAAACAACACAAACATGTCTTAGCACATGTATTTCCTTTTCCTCTTTCCACTTTCAGCTGTCTGTAACTGACATTTCTTCCCATATCTAGCACTGCTATGCATTCTAGAGTTTTAATTTTTTCTTTGTATTTGTAAACAGAGCTTTCATCAACTTCATTCTGTCTGTTAATTTCATTCTCACATCCTTGGCTCCATTGTACATTGAATATATTATTTGTATTACTAAGAGTTTGCACCATTAAATGAGATTCTGTGTGTGCAAAAGCAGTTGCAAATAATGATGTCATTTCAGTTGTGAATTTTGTAATGGAAAGCTGCAACTACAGTATCACTGAGTTCTGCTGTCAAATGTGGCTCAGAGAAGGGGGAAGCTGGGCTCAAAGTCTGGAACATACACTAAAACATTAATTTTTTAAGAGATATGCCTGAGCATATATCATCTCTATTCAGAAAACTGACCCCCAGCACTTCCAACTAAAACAAAAATTGTGATGAGTGAGGAAATCGGTGTCACATATAAACTGCAGAGTATAAATAATCCATATCTGGTAAGCTCTTGAAGTGTTTTCACAATTGCTGTGTTGAGTGATGTAAGTGGTGTCTCCGGGAGGGTAAGTGCACAGATATACTATTCTGCAGGTTCATTGAAATCAGTGAGATGCCATTTAAAGTGCTCTGCTTTACATGGCTGTGAACAGTGAAATAAACAGCCTGTAAAAGGCCTTATTAATTCTTGCCAAATTACATTCAAGGTACTAGGTATTTATTCCTGTTTAAACCAACATTTCCATGAAGTGCAGTTGTTTTCAGTTTCATAAAATTTTAAATTATATTATACCATGGATGCTAATGCTCTTGAAAAATCTTTTGACTCCAAATTCTAAAACATTCATTAAAATAATGTTCTGTCACAACCTAAAAAAAAATGGCAGAAGCACACTTTTCCACTGAAGAAAACAGCAAATAAAAGCAGTTGCTTCCCAGCACAAACTACTTTATTGACAAGATAAAAATACAAACTGCCTTATCCCACTCATATCAGATAAGGCTAAATCCATTACTCCAGTAATAAAATGTTAAGTGCATAAGTACCAGAAGATATAGGCAGTGGAGATGTTATCATATCACAGGGACTCCCGTGCCATTGCTTGTCTCATCAACCTGCTTCATGGGAAATGTCAGAGTGCTTCTGTAGACACATCTGCCATCAGCCTGATAATGGATTACTTTGGGGAAAAGTCTGCTCTCTTTGCAGGTCTCAGTTTGAAGTCCATTCTATAGATAGATCATCTCAACANACAGAGCTTTCATCAACTTCATTCTGTCTGTTAATTTCATTCTCACATCCTTGGCTCCATTGTACATTGAATATATTATTTGTATTACTAAGAGTTTGCACCATTAAATGAGATTCTGTGTGTGCAAAAGCAGTTGCAAATAATGATGTCATTTCAGTTGTGAATTTTGTAATGGAAAGCTGCAACTACAGTATCACTGAGTTCTGCTGTCAAATGTGGCTCAGAGAAGGGGGAAGCTGGGCTCAAAGTCTGGAACATACACTAAAACATTAATTTTTTAAGAGATATGCCTGAGCATATATCATCTCTATTCAGAAAACTGACCCCCAGCACTTCCAACTAAAACAAAAATTGTGATGAGTGAGGAAATCGGTGTCACATATAAACTGCAGAGTATAAATAATCCATATCTGGTAAGCTCTTGAAGTGTTTTCACAATTGCTGTGTTGAGTGATGTAAGTGGTGTCTCCGGGAGGGTAAGTGCACAGATATACTATTCTGCAGGTTCATTGAAATCAGTGAGATGCCATTTAAAGTGCTCTGCTTTACATGGCTGTGAACAGTGAAATAAACAGCCTGTAAAAGGCCTTATTAATTCTTGCCAAATTACATTCAAGGTACTAGGTATTTATTCCTGTTTAAACCAACATTTCCATGAAGTGCAGTTGTTTTCAGTTTCATAAAATTTTAAATTATATTATACCATGGATGCTAATGCTCTTGAAAAATCTTTTGACTCCAAATTCTAAAACATTCATTAAAATAATGTTCTGTCACAACCTAAAAAAAAATGGCAGAAGCACACTTTTCCACTGAAGAAAACAGCAAATAAAAGCAGTTGCTTCCCAGCACAAACTACTTTATTGACAAGATAAAAATACAAACTGCCTTATCCCACTCATATCAGATAAGGCTAAATCCATTACTCCAGTAATAAAATGTTAAGTGCATAAGTACCAGAAGATATAGGCAGTGGAGATGTTATCATATCACAGGGACTCCCGTGCCATTGCTTGTCTCATCAACCTGCTTCATGGGAAATGTCAGAGTGCTTCTGTAGACACATCTGCCATCAGCCTGATAATGGATTACTTTGGGGAAAAGTCTGCTCTCTTTGCAGGTCTCAGTTTGAAGTCCATTCTATAGATAGATCATCTCAACAAAACAAACAAACAAACCAAAAAAAAAACCCCACTTATATTTAGGTAGAATTTCTTGCATTTCAGTTTGTGGCCATTGCTATGTGTCCTGGCCACAGCAATGAAGCATCTGCTTCCATCCTTTCCCCTTCCCTTCCCCCTCAGGTATTTACACAAATTGACCAGATTCCCCAGAGCCTTCCTTTCTTCAGGATGAACAGCTCTCATGGCCCAGGTCACTGCCCAGTGCTGGCAGCAAACAGGAATGCCCCTGTCGAGGCTGAGCCCCTCACTGCTAGCTCACTGCAGAGTGGGACATCCCAGAGGTGCTGGTGACTTTTTAACTCCACACACTGATAGTCTCAGGCTCTTGAATAGAGGAGAGTGTATGGGAGAGGGAAGCACAGTTGTTTTGTGTATGTGTGCTTTTGTTTTAATAACATAACATCGAACGTGACCTCTAAGTACTTTATTCCTGCTATTCAGTTCATCATACATCTCCTTGAGTGGCAAACAATGTAATATAAAGTAAACAAGACTTCAAATTGCACTAACGTCTATGTTTAGACAAGCATTTCAAGCTTACATGCACTCAGCTATGAAACACAAGCTTGCAGGCCTTTACAACTCAGCTTTTTGAGCTCATTTTAAGATTAAAAACAATGTGTTGATGCTTGCAGCAAGTTAGAAGATCTTTGTGCACATTCTTGACCTGAGAGGCAGTGACAGGCTGGGAAATTGAAAAGAAAAAAAAATATATATATATAAAGATATAAATATATATATAGATATAAATATAGATAGATAGATAGATAGATAGATAGATAGATAGATAGNTCAGGCACCATCTAGAAGCAAAACATCCAGAACAACACTGCAAAGGCTGACATCCAGTGAAAAATTAGCAAATGAACCGCAGAGAAATCAGCCTACCAAGTAGCTTTCCTTTCTTTCTTCTCTGCAGATTAGAATGTCAACCAAAAAATGAAGCAAGGCTGCATTACTTGTGCTCATAAAATTTCATTTAAAGCACACTGCTGTGATTCTATTTTAGAGAAAAACAGTAGCTTCCCATCACAAAGGGGATGTGAAACTTCCACAGCTGGAAATCAGTGCTTTCAGTAGAGACAAGAATGCACCTGCCAGTCAGACAGCTTTTCCTCTTGTTCAGTATTTTACCCCTGACAGTAGCTGTGACCAGGTTCAGAGGAGTAAATTTTGCAGCGGTCAGATATGATTATCTGTCATTAGAAAAATGGTCTCTCTAAGAGCTAGTAGTAAGACCTTAGTTTATACTGTGTTGATTCCCCAGGTTTTATGTAGTTTTTGTTGAATTTTTTTTTCAGGGGTAACAGAAAAATCAACAAATACCAGTAATTGCTCCCAATAAATTTCTCCTGTAAATACCTAAATCTTTATGTAAACCTACTATTAGTTCAGAGTTGCTACAGCATTTAGGCTATGCTTGGGGACAAAATCAAGGTTTTTGGTTTATTTACTTTTAATCAAAGATTGTAATCCCAGCAGGTGACTAAGCATTTTTAATTTGCTGTGCTAGCAAATAGAAGATTTTCTGTGTTTACTGGTAGAAGATAACACATGCTAATGTACCCTTAATGTTGCTCTGAATAGCCTACATGAAGTTCGTGTGAGTTATTTCCCTTAGGAGAAAAGTATTATAAATCCAGAAATTACACTGTTTTGATTGTATTTATAGAAATGGAAATGTTCTTATTCAATTCATTGAAAAAAACAGTAAGTCACTTATTTTCATAAAGTTTCAAGCCTTTTATTTTAGAAAGTCCTCAGCCTCAAAAATATTCTAAGGATTTATTTTCAGCCACTTTGATGACTGCCATTTTGTTGGATGCTTTTCTTTCATATAAAGTAGATAGCTGCCTTGAAATCCTCATTGCTAAGCACCACTGTGTGTATGTTTTCGTTATTTTGTGGTTTGGATGCATACTGCATCCCTGCCTAAGTATCCCATTCTAATGCTTTCCTTACTATTATGGCTCTGCACATCTTCCCTTTACTGTCACATAAGCCCTTTCTCCCTTTTGTTCTTTCCCAGGCTCCATTTCTTTCTCAGTTACTCTGCCTTTCTTTGGGTCCCCTTATATATTTACTTTGCCCTGAATTAATTTGTCTCCTTCCTTTGTCGACCTCCTTTTCTGGCCTAACTTCCTCTGGGAATGTGTCATTTTTTGCTGAATTGATAATTTAGAGAAGCAGATTTTTAATAGTGATATTAATAGACAACTTACTTACCTAGGATGTGTTATGTTGAGTGGAGTTTTTTTCATAATATTATAAAGCTTGTTAGTAGTTTCTAAAATATGGATTCAGAAAAAGAAAATTATTAAAATCAGTTTTTGGATAAATGGAATACATAAAAATTTGGAAGCTAGACTTAGGAAGCTAAACAGATGCATGGAGTGGTGAATGAAATGTCACACTGAATGCGTCCCCACCTGTCTTGTTTCTGCAGTTGCAATTTACTGGTGCATCATCACTTTCCAATGCTTCTTTTTAAGACATACTCCCAAATCTAAAATATGGTGAAGCAGAAGTTTTAGCTGATGCAAGAGCAGGTGACAAAGACAAAGGAAAGGCACAGCAGGGACCAATATACAGGCTTCTTTTAAGTTTTGTTTTTGTAAAGCAGCTTTATGCCATCTTTTTCACCAAAATAAGTACCAATTTTACTGTTGATTGTGACTGATGATACCAAAAAATACTGTCTTTTGCTAACTGTGGTGCCTATAAAACATTGTATTTAGCACTTAATTTCTGTGCTCTGTTTTGCCCAAAATGTTAGTGATATTTCAGTTCCTCATCTCCCTTTTATAGAGTCATAGGTTCAAGTTGGAAGGGATCTTAAAGATTATCTAGTTCCAACCCCACTGCCATGGTCTGGGACACCATTCACCTGACCAAGTTCTCAGAGCCCTATCCAGACTGGCCTCAAACACTTCCAGTGTTGGGGTATATGCAGCTTCTCTGGGCAACCTCATTCAGTGCCTCATGACCCTCATAGTAAGGGATTTTCCCTAATATCTAATGTGAACCTACTCTCCTTCAGCTTAAAGCCATCCCTCCTTGTTCTCTCACTACATGCTCCCACTGAAAGTCCTTCTCCAGCTTTCCTGCAGGCCTCTTCAGGTACTGGAAGGCTGTAATTAGGTGTCCCCAAAGCCTTCCCTTCTCCAGGCCAAACAGTCCTAACTCTGTCAACCTGCATTCATAGGAGAGGTGCTCTAGACCTCTGATTTTTTTTTTTTTGGCATAACATTAAAACAGGAGAGAAATATTCACAAAGTTTTAAATTACCAAGGAAGTATAAATAGTAAGATTAGTTAATTAGATTTTAGTTTCTAAATTAGAATTTAGAATTTGAAATTGCTTTCTGGAAAAAAAATGTATCTTTTGACCTTCAGAAAATGAAAGAAGAATGTCTTATTTAAAATTCAGTGAGAACCTATTTTTTAATTGATAAAGCTTATTAAATAGTCATGAATATTCTTGGGACTCTTGATTATTTTTGCTTTTTCCTCACCATAGTAAACTTATGTGATAAGTTGTTTTGCTTGGTAAATTGGAAGCCTTACATTTGCACAATTTTAGTGAATCACAACTTTGGCTCTCTGGTAGAAACAAAAAAAACTGTAATCAACAGAGTTGACAAACAGATTATATTAAAGCAAAAAAGTCTCTCTTTTTCTTCATCTTTCCCTTTTTCTCCCAAATATTTCCGTGAATTGAAATATACTGAGTTTCTGTACTACAGCTTTTTCCCTTCTGCTATGCATGCTTGATCTACTTGTATGGAAGTCTCTTATAGAACTGCCTTATAAGTTGTGGTAACTTCAAGCAATGAGTTATTAAATAAAGTGAAGCCTGTGTTTATTTATCAAACCAAAATGAATTATAAGAGCACATAAAAACCGTGCTACTTGCATGAAGGCTATTCCTTGCTCCCTCACAGGAAAAAACACCTTCACTGTGTTTTTGCTAGTTTTCGAGCTGGGGACTTGATTTGGGAATTCCTTATGTATTCATGTTTTCTTAAGTATAATCTGAAGTTCTATTTAAAAAAAAAAACAAAACTAAGTAATGTCAATTGAAGCTTAAGTGCAGTAACAAAATTACGTCTCACGGGATTTTTTTGTTTTTATATGCTGTCTCTCTCCTTTCAGAATCTCTCTACCCACACATCTATCAACAGCATTCCCTGTGGTTTCTTCTGATGTGCCTCACTTGCCTGACCCTGGTGTGCTCTCTCAGATTTTCCCTGCATTACCATCTGTGTGCCAGGAAGGACTGTGCCTCAACGGAGGGACTTGTCATCCTCTCTCTCTGCCTACTGGGGCCACCTCATTCCAGTGTGACTGCCCACTACACTTCACTGGTCGATTCTGTGAAAAAGGTAAGTGTGATTATTTTTTTTCTATTAGTGTGATGGTTTTACATTGGTTGATATTTAGGAAGAAGGAAAAAAGCCACCCACAGAATGATTTTCCTGAGAGAGGCTGCTGGGAGCTTCCTCTGTGCCTAGAAAAGGCCAATGGCTGTCTAGTTCTGAGAACTGACAGCTTTGTAAACCATTGAGAAGCTGGGTCCACCTCTTTGGATACCACATTTTAAAACCCAGGAAGTTCGAAAAAGCGTTTTTGGCTTCTGGCTTCAGAATATATCTGAGCTCTGTGGGGTCAGCCCTGCTCTGCCATGGCCCGTGTGGCCTGGCCGGGCTGGGCCGGGCCCCAGCGGCTCCCAGGCAGGGATGGGAGGCCAGGGGGGCCCCAGCTGAAGCTGGGCCAGGTCACAGCTGCTGAGATCTCGGTAACACCAGGGCCTTCCCCTGCCCCTCCAGCCCACACGGAGCCGAGATTCCCCTGAGCTCTGAGCCGGGCCTGGCCCCTTCCCCCCACCACAGCCCCCCAAGCAGCTGCCAGGCAGAGAGAGAGGAGCCCAGCAGGGCTGCATCCATCACTGTGACTGCTTCAGCCACTGCCCACCAACACCTGCCAGCCTGGGTGAAATGTTAACCCTTCCCGTGCACAGATGAGACCTGCAGAGCATGATTCTTCCCTTGGGTGATGTCTTGGTTTGTAAGACAGGTATCTGTCAAGGAAGGCAGGAAACTTCCTTGAAATGAAGAAAAAGAAAAAAATGTAAGCCCCCACCCTTTCTCTCAGAATTATTATGTTTCGAAAACACGGAGCTCTCAGGCAGAGATATGGGAATAGGAATAACAATTCTTTAGTAATATATATATAAGGTAAACCAATAACAGTAACTACAGTATTAACAACGGAACAGAACAGGGACCCCGTCTCGGCCGAGACAGGAAAAGTGGAGGAGAGGCAGTGCCTCACAAACCCCTCAGCTGGCACTCAGTC
>VWYI01012467.1:0-12306 GCA_013399455.1 Anthoscopus minutus | reverse complement strand
CTCTCCCACCGAAGGACCCAAAAAGCCCCGCTCCCCTCCCCCAGCTGCCCCCCGGGCCCAGCCGATTCTTTGTCTTTTTTAAGCGCCAAAGATGTACCAGCCGTCAAGGCTTTTCTCTCAGCTAAATGGGAAAAATTCCACTGGCTAAGAAATAAAAGGACATCTAACCCCCAACAGGTGAGAGAAAAACAGAGTGATGACACATCAAAGACAACATAAAGACACCAGTTTCAGTAGAGAGGAGTTCAAGTTTCAGATGGAAGGAGAATGAGGAGATGTCCTAGTATTGAGGCTGAAAGTTCTTTTGGTAATGCCATGGAGATGGACTATATTAAACTACAGTATTTTTTTTAATTCATGAGAGAAAACAAGTATGGGGGGATGGAGTGTTCAAACTGTAGACCTGAGCAGAGGCAGCCATAAATAAGCAAAGCAGATGTTGAAGAAGCAGTGACCCCATGAGAAGCTTCAACAAAGAGAGAGAGAGAGAGATGAGAGTGAAGAAGACCCTGTGGCCCCAGGGAGAGAAGAAAAAGACCTCTGTTTGTGGAGATGAAGATGATTGCAGAAATAAAGGAAGAAAGCCTTTCCCTTTGAACAGTTCATCGTTAAAAAATACCACCCTATAAGTTGGCGTGGCCCATTCACTCAGCTGTGAGAAGGCTGTGAGAATGGGAGGAATTTCACAGTGGCAGAAATTTTCTAAACCAGGCAGCTGCTGTTCATGAAAATGAAAGCCACAAGAAAACTGCGTTCTTGTGGAAAAGTCTCCAGGGCACGGCAAAAGATTCCTTCCCTATAAGAACCAAGGAAAGACTATTCTAGAAGTGATAACTGATTTAAAATCCCAGGTTTTGTTTCTACGTTGTCAATTGGGAAAGGAAAGAAGGTGGGCGGGGGAGGGAAAGTGTTCTGGAAGTTTGATTCTTAATAAAGCTTTCTTCACGGTCTTAAATTCTGAGCCTGTTTCTGCCCTTCTCCTAAACCATTTCTCAAAGCAAGAATTGAGTAACTGCACTGATGAGTTTAACCAACTCTAAACTCACCACTTTATTTGGTGCATTGGCTGGGAAATTCAAATTGGCGAGTCTAAACAACTACAATTAGTTATGAAACAAAAGTCTTATTCTGGTTTGGAGATGAAAAGGGGGAACAGGTATTGGTTGTCATATTTCTTTGTTTTTTATCCCAGTTACTTTTAGTTACCTAAGGAGCAAATTCATTGAGGTAATTTGAATAATACTTATTTGCAGTGTAAATTAGGTGATATCAGTCAAGTACACACCTGAGTTGCAATTTGAATTAATGAAAAAAACTTTGCATTATTTGTGCAGAGTTGTTGTGAACAGTTTTAATGTATGTTTTTCAGTGTGTATTATTTCTGGGACAGAAGAAAACTGACTTCCTCAAAAGATTATATTTTTCATTTCTGCAGACTGGGATTTTTCCATCACTGTGTCAGATCCTTTGTTGAAAAAGGTTTTTTTTTTACTCTGTAACTCATTGATACTACTACTACTGTTGTTCATAAAGCACAGATCAATCAAATGAACATATTTAAATTAGAATTTGAATAAAAAATAATTATTTTAGTAATTTTGGTTTCTTTGTAAAATGAATCAAGGCTATAAGGCAAACTGATCAATATTTCTGTTTTGTAATTGTAATTGCTTTTCACTATTGCATTTTGGAAAGTTCTTTTGTAGAGTAAATTTCATAGCTAGCCTCAAAAACTCTTGCCTTTTAAGGTACTGTGGGTTATGAATTGCAGTAGCTAATTCTTATAGTACTAAAGGGCATTGCTGGTGTACAGGAAAAGAACCAAAAAAATTTCAAGAATATGGTTATGTAACTGTATCAGCCTCCTTATGGTAAGAAGTAAAAGTAATGAGAGAATGCCCTTGCCAGACTGCCAGTATATCTGAGCTAGCATCACCTTGTATTACTGCCTAAAAATAGGCTATTGCACTCATTATATGTGAAAGCTGTCAGCTCAAAAAACAAAAAAAAAAGTCACGTGTTGCTTAGATATCGGAGAATATTTTACCATATAGCCTTTTGCAGTTTGTAATAAATCATATCTTTTCAGTGTCAAAATTGAATCCCATGAGTATTTTCTACATATTTAGTATCTGGGCATACTCTTTGCACTTGCTTACAATACATTGCAGCCGTGGAAACTGCAACATGATATAGCAAAACCAAAAAAGTGCATTCCCATAAAACATGAAATATTTAGTTAGTGCTTCAATGAAGTATTTGCAACCTTTCAATAAAGATTTTATTTATCTACATACATTTTATGTGCCAGAATTTCCTTCTGTGTTCCAAAGAATGCAGTTGGCATCCTTTTTATCAGCATCATCTGTGGTGTTTTGGATGAGAGCAGGTTCTGGCTTTTTGCAAAGGGTTTTTCCAGGAGTAAGCAATGTTCAATTTAAGCAGGAGTATGACAGACATTCTGTGGTAATAGGCCATACAGTATGTGTGCATACCACTCTGTGGTACCCCACTGGCTTATTCCACCAGTGTCTGATTGCTGGTTTCTTCTGACCTTCCAACTGATCTGTCAATCTCCAGGGGTCTTCCAGGGTTTGGTGTTTTTAATGATAGCTGACATCATCTGTGTTTGAAGGATGTTATCTGGGCTGAGTACTTCCAGATGCCATAGACTTTAGGGAAAGTACCTTCTGTTTAATTGACTGAAAAAGCTATTTTTATGCTGCTCATTCAAAAATCCAGCATTCTAAGCCATATTCTCCTTTGAAGCTTAGCTGGTGCAGACCAGCAAAGTTCATACATTGGAAAGAGCTGACCACCAACTACAGTTCCAAGAAAATTTGTCTTCCAAGGAAGTTTATCTTAGTTGTGTAAATGAAGGCAACCCCTTCTCTCTCCCTTTCTGTGATTTTGTTTCAAAAATAATGTGTGAAAATATGACTGAATCATGACTAACCCAAGAGCAAATTAAAAGCAAAGGGACACTTGCACTAAGATGCAGTTGTAACCAACTCTTTGATGGTTAGGACTGACTCTTCATAAGGTACATGGATAACCATTTCATTCAATAAAACAGAATAGAAGCTTTAAAGAAACCCTGAAGCAAGTAGCTCCTTTGGAGAACATAACCTCAACTGTATAATCATATCATCCTTTTAGTGGTCAAACACCCAATTTCCATGAGATATCTATTATTTTTTTCCTAAAAGTGGAAGAGATGTCTTTTGTGTTCCTGCAACTTACATAAGGTTGAGATATTAACAGCAATTACTATTTCCACATAGATTGTCTACTGGTTCTAGCACTGGAAGAATAATATTTATTTTCTTTTTTGTATGGAGAAGATGAATGAAGATCTCTTTTCACAGAACTCTATTTTTACCCTCTAAAACCCCCTGTTCATTACAGGGAATAGCCTCCTCCTTTTTGCTAGTGCTCCTGGGTCAGTCAGGGCCACTGTCTCTAACATCTTCATCAGCTGGGAGCTCACGGGGCAAGTTACATCCCAGAGCTCATGCTGTCACATTGCATCTTTGTATAGATCAGAATATGACTCAATGGATTCTGTATTTAATAGCTGAAAAGTAACTGCAGCACAGAGTGGTTTTATTTAATCCTAAATTTTCAATGAGATTGATAATTTAATCTAATGAAACCAGAATTTGCCCAATTGAGCTATGATTATAAACTTATGATATTCAGAGACCTGTTTTTCAAGAAATCTGGGCGGAGCTCATAATTACAGAAGATAAGAGCATCTGCAATAATTTTATAATTATTTACCATAGACCTCCCAATGGAGAAAGTAAATTGTCATGTATGCAATACAGAAACTTTATTACAGTCAATGAAATTTTCTGTTTACTCCTTAAAGATAGCTGTGTTCTGTTTTAAACATACTATTATGTATACCTGTACATTTCAGTGATATTTTTTCATTAATCATCTTTTTGATCTGCCTTGTACATCAACTAAATTTCAGCAAGAAACTCATCATATACTTACCTGGCATATTAACAGTCCACATGCGGTACACAGTGTTTTACATACAAACTCTCTGTGGATATCTTGGCTTCACCAGAACGGGTGATTTTTTTTTTTTTATTTAATAGCTGCAGTAAGATCACTTAGTTTGTTAGTAACTATTTTTCTTACAGTGTCTAAGAACATCTTCTAGAGCAAGAGCAAGCGAATATCATCATCAGTTATGTTTTTTAACTTGATATGTGTTATTGAATGCAATTTCCTGTTTTAATTTAATTGTTCCTCAACTAGTAACCTCCAGGAGGTTGTTCTGCCCTTAAAAGAAATACATTCAAGTCATAATTGTCCTTATGGATATATTAGACCAAGGAAATTAATACACAGTGTACTTACTCTAAACAGATACCTCTCAAATATCTCTAAATGACAGTTTTAGAAAATGGAAATTTATCCCCATTTTTCTAAGGAAATAGAAAAGCATACATACAAATCAGTGTATTTGCCAAATTCAAACTGAAGTTATCAACACTGGTTACATACCACAGGGCCAAAGTGGGTATTTAGTATAAAGCATGGAAGGTCAACCATCTGTGACCTCAGTTCCCTTTAATACTGCTTTCAGTATTTCTGTTTTTCTAATTTTTCTTACTAAAAATTACCAAAGTTAATTGGAAATTAGAAGTTAGTACAAGATGTATTTTAAACCTGCATTAAAGTTCAGTGTAGAAGATATGTTTGTCATGTAAAATTAATCTTCATTACTCAGTGGTGAGTGCTGCATGACCGATTTCATCCAATAGAAAGGGAGGATTTTATAGATAGAGAATACTATGAAGGGTAGATACTGTACTCTGGACTACCCATTTTATTTTTCCTTTCTGTATAAATAAGCTTTTTGACTTTTACATTAAATGTATCATTCTTTATTTATTAGCTAAGCTGTGTTATCTGCTTCATTGTGAAATTTCCTCACGAGGAGAAAAAACTGCAACGGTTCTGCTTTAGCATGAAAGCAGATGGTGATGTATTACTGGAAAGTTCATAGCAATAGGTTTGGAATATCAGTGTCTTGCATGTGTGAAGACAGTACATCCTTGACTGTTAATTATAAGATTAACATTTTTAAAGTCTCCAAAATTTCTAGTATTCCGTAAAAGTTTTATAAATTGTTCAATAAAAAGAGTAGTTAAATGTCATATGTTAAAACCAGAAAATCTGTTTAATTTGATATGTTGCCTGTGTATATTCTGTATGTTACTTAAAGGTCAACTTTTTTGACAAAGCTGCAAAAACAGCAGTAAAATGGAAGGCTGTTGCAGACATTTAAGTTGGAAGAGTCACACTAAAGACTTTGCTACATTTGTTCCCCAGGATACACTTGTTGAATTCCTGATTTGTTGAGAAATACTTGATAATATTACCCTGAACATTAGAAGTTTCTTTTATAGATGCTTTTCTAGATGTTGTTCCTAACTTAACATTTCTAACTTGTGTCATTGACTACCATAATTCATCTCAGGCAATTCTGGGGAATTTTTTCTTTATGTCTTTGACTTCGAAAAAAAATGTAGTTGGTCCAATTTCTGTTATTTCAGCCATATTTAGAACCACCTCATGTCTCCAGCAGAACTATATATCTCCTCAATAACATTTATACTGTGTATGTATGATTTAAAATAAGTCTGTGACATTTTCCATCAAAGAGGAAAGTGAGCCAGTGAAAATGATATAAAGAAATTGAGGAATTCACATTCATGTTTCGGTTTGAGGTACCCAGAAAGAAAAAATGGGATGTGGTTACCCCAAAACCTCTGTTTTTCCAGGGTTCAAGGGCTCTTTCATTCATCTTTCATTTCATTTTGTACTCCTTCAAAATGATTCATATCTTTTAAGGCTCTGTGAGCAGGAAAAAATAGTATCTTTAGAGATATCTATAAATTCCCGCAGTCATTAATTAGATGTCATCAACCTCAGCTCATGTCTAGACTTGTGAGATATCTACTGATGTCCCACAGTTTGAGTATGTAAAACTTTCAAATGAAGTCTCTAGTTTTTAGGACTAGATTTTTTTAAAATGTAGTAATTTTCCTTCAGACTTGTGGGGTTATTTTTGGAGATGGAGTTGACAATTAAGAGCACAGTAGACTAGTTAAGATTTATCCAGTAGTTTACTTGGGATACTGGATTTGAAACACTAGTTGAGATTATAGCAATTTTCATGGGAAATAACTAGCCATTCACAGTTTGTTTCATTCACTATAATTCAACAGAAATATTATTTGGAAGAGCAATACAAAAGGGAATTATATAAATTAATTTTCTTCTCTGCACATTCACTTGAGGATATCATTTTGCACTTTGATATCAGACAACATAAACCTTGTGAAGTGCAACTTGTTAACACTTTATAATACCCTGTGTCTGTGAGTAATCATATTAGCTTCACAGTCACCTGGACTTAGTATATGGTTCTTGCTTTTTTCCTTCCTAATTCATAAAATTATGGAGACATTTTCAAGATGTCTAAAATATCTTCAATCCAATGGTATTTTGTTCTATGTTTTATTTTAATGTGGGTTAATTTGCTGACGTTTTTGAAAGCAAAGAAAAACAGAATTCTGAAGGAAAAGAAACTGAGTCCACCAGGAAGAGGTGAAGCAATTTTAGACTAGTCCTTACTCTCTCCTGAACATTTTTGTAGAATTTTGCCACTTCAGAAACAAGTGTCTGTCTGAGCTTCCATACAACTTAATACTTCGTTTTCATCTGATTTAGATATTATTTCCCAGACTGTGTATCATGTAAACTTTACATGTGTTTAATTTTAAGAGTGTAAGGAACCTCTTTGATTCATGGGATTTATGTTCAGAATGCAGGTATTCTACTACATCAGACCCTGAATTAGAATCCCTCCATTCAGTTACTTGTTTAGTCATTCATATAAGCTTATTACTTAAAATCAACCTACATCTCAAATCCCTCCAGAGGACTTAATGAAATTGCAAAGGGATGTGACAGTTTTCTATGATTGTTAAGACTAAATATGTGATTAAAAGAAAGTTTAAGGTACACCTTAATTATACCTAGGGGGAGGATAATGAGAAAAAATGTGTTGAGATTTGGGAAGAGCTCTTCAAAGCACCGGCAAACTCTTAAAACTGCTGTCCCAGTGTCTGTAAAGTTATTTATGATTGCGTAACCACAACCATCTACCCACAACCAATGAGCTCCAGAACAGCTGTAGGGTCTGCTGATATAGCATATAATATAGAGCTATATGCTGTACTGTAGAGCTATAGGGTTCTCTTATTTAACAGACATGTAATACATATTTCACGAGTATATTCTGTGACATAGATTATGGAGCCTGTTGAGCATAAATTGCTTTGAGAGATTATGGTGAAAAAAGTTAATAATTACGGAAAATTTTTATGTAGTTGTCAGTTTGCTAGCACATCCTCTAGGATGTCTTATATTCACATCCATTCACATCCAGTCATAAGCCATTTAAAATAAACATTGGTTTTAAGTGTTGTTTAAAGTTGTTTATTTTTATTTAGATTTTATTAAAAATGAGATCTGTAGCATTTTGCTATGAGGATTTGCATGAATGAACACTTCTGGAAAAAACGATCAAAAAAAGCAGTAGAAAAATCTTTGTCTCCTCATCACATAGACCAGACCTGTGAAATTTTGCCATTTATATCATTTGGCTTTTGAATCACTATTTCTTTATTTTGGATGTATGTCTTCTTGTCATAATAATTTTTAGGAGAATTATAACAATTTGATAACAAACTCTATTCTGGGCAGGAACAGATAGCAGAAAATTAAACAATGGTGAGTTTACAATTTGCAGGGAAAAAGCTTTCTCCCCTTCATTTTCCGCTTGAAAATGTCTGTGTAAGTTGATTCTTTCTGAAGCTTGCAGCATATTCAGCTGCAATGTCCCAGTCTTTTGAATATTTTTTTCATTTGAAGATAATAATTGTTGTGTAAGTGACAAATACTTGTTTTTTCCTTCCTTTACTTCTCCATTTATGTCATTTTCTGGGAAAACCTTCCTTCAGTAACTCCTGAATTGCAACCATTTGTTCTGTTGTGCTACCTTGCTGATAATCAAGTCACCTGCAGAAATGCTGTGTCTCCCCTGGCAGTATGGCATTACTTGTTTTCTGAGCTTGACTCATTTGAGTTCTTCCCCAGGAGATAACCATGTAATAAAGCAGGTGAGGTATTAAATAAAGTTTTCAAGCTTTATTATGTAACCTGTAAGAAAGACACATGGAAGACTGTGTGTCCTTTTACAGCACAGTTAATTTAATATTTAGTTAGAAATCATCTGTGCTACTGAGTTAGGATAACTATGTTTTACTACCTTGACATTTTGGTTTCAAGAATACTTTGATTAAAAATAGAGGGTTTTTTTCACTCCTTTACATAAGGTGTGGAGCTGTGGGTCTGCTCCCAGATCACTCTCGGGAACTTTTAGCTAGCTGAGAGAGTAAGGTGAGCATCAGGATTCTCTAGGGACCTCAGTAAAGCATCCTGCTCAGGAGCATGTCTCCTGGCCAATCCTTTCCTGTCACCTCCCAGGGCCAGTGGACATTTTGGAAGCATGCTGGCTGTTTACATATTGTGGCTAAAAAGAAAATTACTTTGCTTTTTCTTGACTTCAGCATAAATTTCTGACTCAAGCATGAAGGCCCACATTATTTCTAATTAAGAGTGCCTGACACATTCCTTCTCATACATCTTCTTGGAACGATGGTGCCTGAATTTACATAAAATCTTAAACTGCTGGTGTTTAAAGAGGAGGAAAATTTGTAATATAAGTGTTAGGAAGTTACCATTGTGAGGCTCCTCAAGCCTCCAACCTCCTTCTGAGGAAGCTACTTATTTTATGTAAAATAAAAAGTTAGTTTTTGTTTCCACCATTGTACTTTCTTTATATATTTTGTAATAAGTGTTTGTGATGATAAAATAGGCAAGTAATTATACAGCAAAAATATTTTTGCTATTTAGCATTTTAGTTGCCCAGGAAATCTTGGATTCAGAAAGTGAATTTCCTGTTAGCACAATATATACTTAAATTCTACATGGATAAAAATTCATTCTGTGTGGAACATGGAGGGGCTGAATACTTGCCAGCATGTAGAGTGTCCCTGCGTTTTAAGTGGAATTACCGAAAATACCAAATACATCATCAAACAGAGCAAAGGATTGAGACATTTCCTAAACAGATACTCTGTTAGAGTCATACTTCAAACAATGATTTCCATAAATGAAAACAATTTTCCTATGTGATTTGTATTTTCCTGTATCAAGAATTTTCTTTAATAGATTTTTTATCGCTATTCAAGACAAAAATAAAACTAATGTATTATAAGTAAATAATAAAAGACACTTGCATATCAAATACTGTAGAGAATATGTAAATATGCAAAATAAACTCAGGAAAAAAAAAGATGAGAGCCCTATTAGCTCCTATGAACCAAAATGGAAAACTATAGATTCATCTAAATTCCAAACCTGTTTTCCAATATGTAGCATTATTCTTAACATTATCTTATGGAAATTGTAAATGAATGGCTGTTTATTTTTATTCATATGTACAACTGGTTTCAGCAACCAGTGAATGTCAGCAAAATAAATAGCAAAAATAAATCAGAGATAAATATGAGCAAAATGTGTACAATGTGTACAGCCACAAGCTTTTTAAGTTTCTTTTAGAGTTTGACAGCAGAAGCCAGTCCCTGTTGTACACTTGTGTCTTCACATGCATTTTCTGATATTAACGGGAGTATGCTACTGAATTTTGGGTTTTATGCAACACAGTTGCAAAATTAAAAAGGTTTATCACTATAGGTTTGTTTGAGGTTTAAATTATGGAATTGTTGTTGTAATAGGAAAAAAACCTGTAAGGTGGGAGTGTTCTTACTATATACATGTGTACTTCATTGAATGTAGATCTAAAAGCATTGTAGAATCACTACACAACCATCTCTGTTTATTGATTCTTATGCAGGAGTTTTACAGAAATGCCTATTAAATTAACTCTGCTCTTGATATAAAAGCATTTTAAGCCACTCACAAAAAATTAATGTAGAAAAAAGGTGCAGAAAATCAAAGTTTTCCATGCGTTAAAAAAATTGAGTATGAAGGGACCTTTCATTCTTTGTTCTTTGAAATCCAGCACGCTGCATAAATTTCTTCCTTTAAAGTTGAATTCAGAGAGACTCGAGAGAGGAATTGAGAATATGTCATTAAGTTCTGGATTATCAGAATCAGTCTCCCATTTTTCAGCATTTCTGGAGACCAACCTGAGTGCAATTGAGAATAAGGCAAAAAATGTCCACCCAGATTTAAAGCCTGAACATTCCCATGAATAATCAAGCCACTGATGCTTGCGGGTCCAAAATTCATCCAGAGATTCTGAGGAGGCAAAAGATTTAAACAGAACACTAACAATAAATTTTGTCAGAACTGAGCATTTTGATCCAAAATATTGGCTAAAAATGTGTCTGTTTCAATGGTCATGCTGGGAATTTTTCATTTGTTTGTTTTGGATTTTAGATACATTAAAAAGTTTATTAAGCCTTTGATCCCAGTTAGATATGGTAAAATGTTTCTAACATTTAAGAAAAGGAGAGGGGAACAGGATAAAGGAATTAGGACTGTACTTAACAGCAGGCAGGACAGATTTGTGAGGTTAGAGTGGCTGAACAATGAAAATATTTTTTAAATATAAATATGGAAAAGGAGAATAAGTAATTATAAAGAAAAGTAGTCAACAGCATTGTACTTAATCCTGCTGAAGTTCTTTTAAAAGGTTAAAGAAAAAATTCTTGGACACAGGAATGCTAATAAAAGCTCAGAATTCTCTGAGGACGGAAATTACTGTTTCATATTTGCAATTTGCACAAACTCAGGTTGCAGTGTTAATCATCCTGTCTCAGTGCAGGCAATACCTCCTACTTTGTGTTGTTAAAATGAGGTTTTAAATGGAGGTTTACCAACCCCTGCACCTGTTTGCATTTTCTGTTACCTGTGAAAAGTACATCACATGTTTGCTGCATTTCCAGAACCAGGACATTCTTCATTCTTTCTTCTGGCTCCAGTAGCAGCACTTTGAAATCCTGCTTCCCTGTTACAGTTTCGGAAACAGTAGATTAATACTTTGCTATTATATTGCTGTAGCTTATTTTTCACATGAACAACTTGCCAAAACCACACAGGACTCAGTGAATAGTGACGAAGCTTACTTGTAATGATCAATAAGGCTTAGTCACTCTCCATGACATTAAGGTTTTGTATAAGTTCTGGCAATATCTTCATTTATCTATGCCACAATATTTTGCTCATAGCATGGCTATTTTCATTTTCTGCTCTACAAGGTGCTTCCCTAACAAAAAGTGTCTTTCCCCTAAATATTTGATTCATGAGTCCTTTAAAAAGTTATAATCAATATGTTCCTACTAAAAAAACAAAAATTGAGGGAGGAAAATGCCAAAAGCATCTATGACAATGCTGGGAAATGTCATTAAAAGTAGATTCTTTGTTGAAACTAGAAATATCAGTTCTTACTGACTCTGACCAATGCTACTTTTTCTTTTCTTCCTTAGTGTTATGTTACAGACTGCATAAAACTATATTATATACTTTTTTATTTTCTGGCTTCGTTCTCCCAAATAGCAATAAACTATTTATATGGTATTGTGTATATTTGTAGAAAGCACAAAAATCTCTATGTTTCATCTTCATAATAGTTTTGTATCTTTTCCTGCCACCATTTGTTGTTTCTTTATTCTCCTTCCTTTTTGTTGTAGCTGTTAACAGCTTTTTTACTTGCCAAACCCCCCAGTGCTGTGTGAACAGAAATAAAAGCTGACTCAACGTCTCCTTTTTTTTTTGAGCCCCAGTGTAAAGAAAAGGGCATTTTTATCATCTTCTATTTGACAATTTCTTTGTCACAGAATTACACAATCTCAGGTGGGTTTTGAATGTCTCCAGAGAGGGAGACTCCATGACCACCCTAGGCAGCCTGTTCCAGTGCTCTGCCACTCTCAGTGAAAAAAATTTCTTCCTCATGTTGAGCTGAAACTTCTTGTGTTTTAGTTTCTGGCCATTGCTTCTCATCCTGTCACTGGGCATCACTGTCAAGAGCCTGGCACCATCCTCTTGACATCTGCATTTGAGATATTTATATGCATTAATGAGATCATCTCTTGGGAAAGGAAAAAAGGAAAAGGAAAAATGGAAAAAAGGAATAAAGAGAGAAGGGAGAAAGGAAGAAAGGGAAAGGGAAAGGGAAAGGAAAAG
>VWYI01012464.1:0-10056 GCA_013399455.1 Anthoscopus minutus | reverse complement strand
CCTTTCTCCTTCTCTTCTGGCCCAAAACCCTTTCCGGGCAACTCCTAGNCTGGCCCAAAACCCTTTCCGGGCAACTCCTAGAGTTCCACCCCTTCTCCGGCTGCTCCAGCTCTGAGGTCTATGCCTTCTCACTCTGAGTCACAGCCCCTTGGGGAAATTTGAAACAGTAACAAACAGGCACCAGCTGAAATGGCAACACCCGAGGCATCAATACAGAAGCAGAAGCTGAACGCTGAAGACTGCACTCTTCATTAGGAAGAGATTAAAGACTGCCCTTCATAACGAAGAAATCAAAGAACTGCATGCACCCTTACTAAGAAGAAAATCAAAAACTGGAAGAGACTGGACGTAAAAACCTTTTCAACTTTCAGTTTCCAAGTTCTAAGTGCTTGTTTCTAGTTTTATTTGTTTTCTGTTTGTTTGTTAATGTGTGTTATTGTTAGGTACTAGTGTTTTTAATGCCCCACAAAGCAAGGTGGGTGCTTTATGCGGGGTTAAGTTCTCTATTATGTAAGTTTTAAAAACATTCTAAGCCCCTAATCAAAAATTAATAAAAACAGGGCAATTGTGGAGCTCCCCTGCCCAGGGTAAACAATTGCTTTGAGTCCCTGGGGACCCCGCCCCTCTCCCTTGATAGAGAAAAATCAAAGAATAGTAAAACGCTACCCTTCTCCTATTAATGCCACTACCCTGTCTAGTTCGAGATTCTCTGCCTTTAGGATAAGCTGAGTGTTTCCGGCATTGGTGTTGCCCCAAATAAATGAATCCCTTGACTTAAACCAGCAGAAACCCGTCTCGTTGTATCTCATGTCAGTCACCAGACCTTCCTGGACTTGATCCTGATGTTACAGAACACAACAAAGTTCTAAAACAACCAATCAAGTACAACGACTAACAAAAGGTTATCTACAGAATTTAACTCCAAAACTTGCTTATAAAAACAGTGCTTGAACTACAGTATTGTTATTTTTTCAAGATTTGATTCCAGTGTTGTCCTTTCTTTGGTAACCCAAGTCACTCAAGTTAGCCTAAAACTTAGGATAGTGAGGTCTATGCACGTACGTGTGTGCAGAAGTCTGTGTACATATGCATATATTTATATAACATTATGTACATGTGTACCTGTACACACATATATCACAGCATAACACAGAATATTCTGAGTTGGAAGGGACTCACTAGAATTATCAAAATCCAACTCCTGGCCCTGCACAAGAATCACACAATGTGCCTGAGACCATTCTTAAATTCTTGAGTCTTGAACTCTACCAGGCTTACTGATGTGGCCACTTCCCTTAGGACCCTGTTCCAGTGTCCAACCACCCCCTGGGTGAAGAACCTTTTTTTAAAATCCAACCTAAACCTCCCCTGACACATATTCAGGCCTTTCCTTTGGGCCCTGTCATTGGTCATCACAGAGAAAAAAGATCAGTGCTGCCCCTTCTCTTTCCCTCATAAGAAAATTGTAGACTGCAGTGAGGTCTCCCCTCAGTCTCCTCCAGGCTAAACAAACCACGTGACCACAGCTGCTACTCATACAGTTTCACCTCCAGCCCCTTCACCATCCTCCTTTGGCTGCTAAGAGCTTCATTAATGTCTTTTGTATATTGTGGCACCTAAAACTGCTCCCAGCACTCAAGGTGAAGCCCACCCAGCTCAGAGCAGAGCGGGACAATCCCCTCCCATGCCCAGCTGGTGATGCTGTGGCTGATGCACCCCAAGACAGGGTTGGCCCTCCTGCAGCTGACTCATCTTCAACTTCCCATGGACTAGGGTCCTCAGGTCCCTTTCCATGGCACCAATCTTCAGCCTCTTGTTCTCCAGTCTGTCTGTACATCCAGGATTGTCCCATCCCAGGTGCAGAATCCAGCACTTTCCCTTGTTATACCTGGTTGGTGATTCCCCTCCTCTATAATTTATCGAGGTCTCTCTGCAGGGCCTCTCTGCCTTGGAGGGACTCAACAGCTCCTCTCAATATTGTATCATACACAAACTTACTTAGTATCCTTTCAAGTCCTGCATCCAGGTTGTTCAGGCAGATTATACGAATATATATATACAAATAGGCATACATACTGCTTGTATGATTAAAGGTTCTCTTTTCCTAACCAGATTTTCATAAATATGTTTCCCTTTTGAACATTTAGGCTTTGTATTAACAGCGCAACTCTTATTTAAAGTAGAAAACCAATATATAACAAATACATAATTATAAATAATAAAAAAATCAGGGCATTGGGCAGAACTGCAGTTTTGTTAGATGTCAGGAAAACCAGTGTTTTGTGTAAAGTTTCAGGTTTCAGGATTTCATTGATAAGGAAAAAATATCACAATCTACCATGTCTAATATTTCTAACTCTTCACATGTTCTGATTCTGTTTTCTTCCTCTTTCTTCCTATTTCTTCCACATTCTCCTTCCTCATGACACTAAACTCTGGTTATTAGCCTGTTGATAACTAGTGTCTTTGCTTTCTTCTTATTCAATTAATTATACTTGACTTAAGTAACTGTAACTATCAAATTACAGGTGTATTTGTTGGTCTGCTTTTTGGAATAGGCTATGGCTTGTTAAGTTCTACCCTGTATGATTGTTGGTCAAAATTGTTATTATTGGTTGCTGTAATAATAATTTACACCACAACCCAGAGGGCTGTTGCAGTATACATGTTAGATCACTACTGACATCAATTATTCTTCTGCCATAAAATAATTATAAAACCTTTAAAGTCATATGATATTAAACTGGCCAGTGAGAGCCCGTGTTCTAGATTTATTTGATGTTCAGAAGAATCTGCGTGTTACATGTATCAATGGAAGAATCTTTCCTTTTGGATTATCATTTTGAAGTTACATTGATGGTTGGCTGTTGGGGTGATCACAGTTACCTGTTACCATATCACATCAGGCCCTTCAAATTGTGACTTTTATGATCCCATTAGTGACATGGAAATTTCATTTACCTTATTGTAGATGGATTCTGTTGGTAATTTTGGCTGAGGTTATGAATGAGTAATTTTTCTTAACAATTAACACCAAAAAACCAAATTTTTTTTTGATACTTCAAAAAATTAATTTCAGCCTCCTTGTAATTACAAGTAAAATGTATTTTCTAACCACAGATTCATTTCAGCCTAAGTTCAAAACCTGCAATAAACAAATACCTTCACTGAAATCAGAGGACAAACAGAAAATGGTTTAGTGGTTGAGCTCAGGAAGGCTAAGGCCTAAGTTTTGCTTTTATACTGTGTTGTGTAGTAATTTCTTCCCTTATGTTAGCATGTATTACACATCCTCAATATTGTTTAATTCTTTTGTTCAGGCTGGGCCTATAGGGCTGTATTTTTCTGGCTTCCCTACGAGGTCTCATGAGGCACTTTGTAAAAAGCTTTTTTAAAGTAAAGCTATTTCATCTTCTACTTCCTTCTTATCCATTATACTGAAAGTTATTGTGTCAAAGAAGGAAATTAGATTGTTTTGACATGATTTACACTTGAGAGAGCTGTGTTGGCTGTTTTTCACCACCTTTTTTATTTTCCTGTAGAGTGGTTATAAATCGGTTGTTTAATAACTTCTCCCAGTATTTTTGCACATACTGGAAGCACTGTGACTGGTCCATGGTTTCTCAATTCTTCCCTTTCCTAGTGGAATGTAATGCTTGCCCTTCTTCAGTCCCCTGAGACTTCTCTCTTCTACAAGATTTCAAAGGTAATGGCTGATTCAGATACTGCCTCGGCAGTATTTTAATAAGTGCTCAAGTTTTAATTCCTTTCCTTCACCCTCGCCCATCTAATTGTATCAGATATATTTAAATACCTTTTATGATAATATTTTATGCTGTTTCTCCACTTCTAGGAATTTTGATTTATTCTCAGTAACTGTGACTTATTTAGTAGGGTATTTTTGATGGTAAGTCAAATCTTGCTATGCCATTCATCTGATCCCCAAATGGATGGAAACATCTAAAGAAAAACAAAACAAAACAACAAATCTTTAAAAACCCCAAAATAACTTGTTATTTCAGGGTCTTTCTTTTTCTTTATAATTTTGAGCCTTAACCTCCTGTGACCATCACTAGTAGTTTACACCTTAAAATACTCACCCATCTCCTGTCAATTGCAATTGAGGGCTGGAGACAGTTGTTTCCTAAACGACCTCCCATTTCACAATCTCCCCATTGTATTCTCTAACTTCTGTAAGACACTGTGATTGTGTTCCTTTCTAACAGGTATTGGATAATTAATGTTTCCCTTTATCACAGGCTCTTACTTCTTCTGTTGCCAAAAATATCTCATTTCCTGCCTGTGGTACAGTGGTATAAAACAATCTCTCATCATTACAAACCTTTGTTCTTTGCTTTCTATATTCATTCAAAACAAACAAAACAAAACAAAACAAAACACACCCCAAAAATCCTAATCCAAAACAGTGCAGTCTATCACGATGTTTTAGTTCAGTCTGTCACTGTGTTTTTAGAACAAATATATACATACATATATTAATATTTAACATTACCTCCATTTTTGACTTCTGTATTTGTCCTTTTAAATTCTAATCTGGGGTGTATTTTCACAACATAGGAAAAAAAAATCATATTAATTCCACAGAAAATACTTCATCCTTGTACAAGTAAATATAACGTTTCATGTCCTTTGCTCTTACTGTGACCGCAAATGCAAATGAGATTGAGTGAACCTGCAGCATATGTCACTTCTAGTTACTGTAGTTTGTGGATCTAATCCTAAATATACCTCACGGTTTGAGTAAGTTCCAAGATTAAAAGTGTTTAAATAGGGTAGCTGATATTAATTATCAGGCTCTATTACTGATGCATTTGTTTCTCCTGCACTGAAAAGTCCTTATAGGACAGAGAGGAGTACAACACTAGAAAAGATACTAAGATGTTTTTGTACAACTTACTCGTAGGGCTTTTCTGTATTAATTATGCAAGTTTGACTGATAGTAATTTCTAATTTATTACATTTTACTTATTACAATCCAATATGTATGGTGTAGTTTTTTTCTAATACATGAAAAAGTAATTGCTTTAACCTGAACAATTTAATTAGGAAATACCTGTCAGATCAGGTGCAATGTTCCATCTAAACTCCTTTCTAAGGAACCTACACCTTGGTAGGCAGAAAGTCACATTTCTAAGGGTGAGATATCCAGACTTGAATATCACTTTTTAGGATAAATTTTTAGAAATTAAAGCAAAGGGAGAGCTTTCCAAAATGTAAATACATTTTGTCTTATTGACCTTTTCTTTTCTTTTTTCTTTTTTCTTTTCTCTTTTCTTTTCTTTTCTTTTCTTTTCTTTTCTTTTCTTTTCTTTTCTTTTCTTTTCTTTTCTTTTCTTTTCTTTTCTTTTCTTTTCTTTTATCTTTTCTTTTCTTTTCTTTTCTTTTCTTTCTTCTTTTCTTTTTTCTTTTCTTTTCTTTTTTCTTTTTTCTTTTCCTTTTCTTTTCGTTTTGTTTTCCTTTTCTTTTCCTTTTCTTTTCTTCTTTTCTTTTCTTTTCTCTTTTCTTTTCCTTTCCTTTTCCTTTTCTTTCCTTTTATTTTCCTTTTATTTTCTTTTTTTTCTCTTCTTTTTCTTTTTCTTTTCTTTTTTCTTTTCTTTTCTTTCTGGTATTAGGAAGAAAAGAGTTTACTGCATTAAACAATCTAATAAGAAAACATTTCTCTTACAATTAATGGTATCTGCAGAACAGATTTGCCTATCCATGCTCTCTCTGTATGAACTGCATGTGTACGCTGTTTTATGAAACTTATTATAATTACAGTCTAAATCCATCACTCACTTTAACATAAACAGACATTTGGGGAATATAAAATTAGAGGTAAAATAATGTGCTTTTCTAGGTGCATCAGAACCAAATTGAGTACAACATAATCAAATACTGTTTAAAATAAAGTTGACTTAACTGGTTACTCTTTCTGGTGATTAAACTTAATTTTGATTGAAACATAATAGTTATGCCATTTTAAACTGAGTATCTAATGATTAGCACCAGCATTAACAGCATTGTCACTAGCAAAGCAATGTATAGCACAAGTCATAACAAGATAAATTACATTTCCTATAGGGAATGTAGCAAACATAAACATATATTTCAGAAAAGTTCTGTAGCTCCTTGAACTTAAGAAGATTCCCTATATATTTTAAAAACATGATGATACTTTACTCCAGACCCTTTAAAAGTATATCTTTCACTTGGAAAAACTGCAAAGAATGCATGCTTTTGAAATATACTGTCAGGATACACCTGTTACTAAAAATAAAATGTAAAACTAAGTTAGATATGAGGAATTGTTTGAATAACAGGAGCCCATTGTATTTGCATCCTACTTTCTCCTTTGAAGTGAGATGAACTGAACTGATATCTCTGCTCTATATGTTTACAAGGGCAAAAAAAGGGACAGAATTTTCTTCCTCGAGATTACTATGCTATATGCACTCAGTGTTCATGTTCTCATCACCATGTATTCATGTCATGTGCTATTTATCTGATTTTCCTTCCAGCAGTAGCTATGAAGGTGCACAAAGGCCATGTTCAGGAGTTAATGCTCATATTGCCAATGCTTAGAGGATTGCTTATTTGCCCTTCCAAACATATTTCTAAGACATTTGGCATCTTCATGGTATCTCACCAAAAATGTGTTTTCACAGTTATTCTATGTCAAAGACCTTCAACCATTCTACTCTCAAGAATAATCAAGTTAATGCCTATTGATCCCTTGAGAAACACTAAAACTAAGTAACAATACAAGATGAAAGATCCTCAATATCAAAGCATGTTTTGGCAATTTTTACTGATCAGAGCTATGTAGGGACAGAGTAGATGGCTTAAGAAAGTAAATAAAATAAAATTGTGCATTTACTATACTGGGCAGGAGGTTGTAAGCAAATCCTATGTTGCTTGTGTTCTGTATTGAATGTGATAAAAAGATGCCATCAACTTAACTGTCCTGAGATGTTTCTGAAGGCAACAATTTTCTGACATTTTTCATCTTATGTAGCTCCCCCTCAGTCTAAGATTCTAGTAAGGTTACTAACTGTGAACAAAGCTGGCCAATTGCTATTCTGAAACAGAATTTTTAGAAAATCTGATCTGATCTAGTATCAGCAAAAAGAATCAGGAAATAGCTGATACAGAGGAGACACATTATCTGCAGCTTCCCCTGCATAAAGTACACATACATAAAAAGTCGGTAGTCTTCCTACTTGAACACCATTGCCTCAGACAAACCTGTACACCTAACTCTTGGCCTACATTCCTGCCAGAATGATGACAGCCATGAATTCTACACTTCAGCTGCTCGTTGTTGGGGTCCCCACTCTCCCCGGGAGCTTTGCCCTGGTCTTTCGGCTTCCTCAGCGACTGAAAAGGCAGCAGCTGCAATTTCTGCAGGGATACCTCTTGTGACGCTAAGCCGGGTCCACGTGTCACAGGGCAAGTCCGGGCATGGTTCGGTCAGGGCTGCAGTGAGTGAGGACCTCCCCTTGCAAGATTGAAAAGCCAGCCCTTTTACCTCCTGAGTGTTCCTCTTTGCAGAAACTGGACGAGGCGAAGGCAAGATGCAGAGTCAGTTCTGGGTTTCAGGTTCCGATTTTATTCCATTCCACGAGAGCTCATGTGGACTCTCAGAAACCCAGGACGAACCCCTCCCGCTCCTCCGCCCACCGTCCCTTTTTATCCCTGGGGGTGGAGCAAAGGGGAAGGGGCCAGCTGGCCTACCAATCTAGGGAGAGGGGGTGTGGGAAAACGCAGATTGATGCCCATGGAGCTCAATCACTTGCTGCTTCCACTGGAATTCTCATGGGGCAGTTCGAGAACCCCGTAGAAACCATGCGATGGCTTGGGGGAATCCGACACACGTGGAAATTGCGTAACACACCACAACAGCTCTTGTCTTGAGTTTCTGCCTTGGCTGTTAAGAGTAGGAAGCTACCTTACAGGCCTCTTCCAGTCAGTGGTTCAGCACAACTGCCATAAGACCAGGATCCAAGGCTAACTTGAGAGTGTGGCAATTTTTCTGCCCTTCCCAGCAGCCTTTGGAGCACCTTTGGAGACAAATGTTACTTGGGATCATTCGATAGAACTGAAGATGGACTGTGCTACCTGAGTCATCATCTGTGATTCATCATCACCTACAGCTTGCTGTGGCTGCAGTAGCAGCACTGCTTGCTCCCCTGATGGTTTCATATATAGATTTCATAGCTGAAATCTGTACCCATCAAGAGCTCAGAAAATGACTGTGTATTCAGGAGAATCATGTCATATCTGGAAAGGCTGAAGTAGACATCTATATACAGCGGTGCAATGGCCCCTTGAATGAGAGCACAAACCAGATTGTTCCCATGACATACTCTTGAAAACAACAACTCCAACCAGCAATAGCAGACATAGCTGAGATGGTTGAAGATAAGAACTTTCCATGTCACAGCAGCATTCTTCAGTCTGCTGTTAGATTTCTGTCTGGATAACCAAAGCACAACTGGCACATGAGGGAAGTTGTGAGTGCATGCAGGAGTGGACACTAGGACAATGTTTGCAAGACATACAGCAAGGAAAGAGTAAGAACTGGTGAACCTGAGTACTTGCTGCTCTGAATCCTTCCTCCCCTGTCTTTTTCCTGAGAATGTTTATTGCATGTCAGGCAGAAGAGACTGGCAGAACTACAGAAGGCATGGCTGCATTTACACTGGCAATGAACCACCTGGTCCACTGGCAGTAGGAGGGATGAGCCTTATTTCATTGTGGCTCCTCCACGCCATGCAAACATAGCCACTGATCTGAAAATTTAGGGTACTTCTGGCAGTTGTTGAGTCTTCCTGGCTCACAGAACCATTGAAATAGCTTCTTCCTTCTACTAGCTGACTATCAGTCCAGCTACAGGAACTGGACCAAACACTACAGCAATTGGACCAATGGATATAAGATAGGATCATATCCTTGTTGCTTTTATTGCCTGTTGGAGTTTTTTCTATGTCAAAGAAGCCCAGTAGCTGTTCAGCCTGTTTTTACCTTTGTTTTCCCATTGTAAAAGTAATTTTGCTAGGGTGGTAAATTATGCAGTCTGGTGACACCTTGCCAAGTGCATTTCCTTTTGTCTTTCCAGGACTCTGCTGTGAGACTGGTGTACCAAGCCCCAGTCTAGGTATGATAAATCAGAGGGTGTCTGAGTCAAAGTAAGGCTTGCACTGGGAGACAGCAGGTAATGGCCTACTCCTTGTTAACTGAAGAAATCATTAATGGAGTTGCTGAGAACATTGAAAACTCAGAGGCGTAATAAAGGGAGAGGTGAGAAAAGGTCTTGAGGAAGGGGAACAACTTCATCTAGGAATGCTTAGCAGTGCAGGTGTAGAAAGTTCCTATGGGAACTGGATGCAGAAAGTAGACCAGCAATGCTTGGCTGGGGAAGCGGTAGGCAACTGTTTGTGCTACAAACCATTAAATACATTGACCTAATACAGCAGAAAGGAAATGTACAAATCTACAGATGGATTAACTGCATGTAAGTCAGCAGTAGGAGAGGAGTAGAAGCTTAGAGAAAAAGACCAGAATTTAATTTAGAACATTTACATAAAATCTGTATAGCACAAAAAACATATATTAAATCAGAATAAAAGTCTAACCAAGATTTGTGCATATGCGGGCCTGATAGCAACCACTCGTTAGAAAGGACGTTTACACATGTTTTCTTCTGAAATGTAGCAGTTCAGTGATTTCTTCAGCCCTACTATTGAATCTAATATGCAATGTTATTGCTGTCATTCTTGAATTTGATTGTGTAGTATCTTTTAGGATAGGATCAAATAGGATCAAATTTACTTGTTTGCTAAGAACGTGCTGTGACAGTAAAAGTAATTTTGTTTGTGAAAAAAAAAGCTTTCTGGTATACAGCCATCCCAAGTGGCCAGTAGCTTCAGTATTATCAATTTGAATCTTATCTGACATTTTAGTATTTTTGCTGAAGTCGATCCTAAGATATACATCTATATATATAGATAGATAAATTTGTATAATGTTGTGGTGTGTTACGCAATTTCCACG
>VWYI01012459.1:0-39014 GCA_013399455.1 Anthoscopus minutus | reverse complement strand
AAAGATTATTGTAGAAGTGATAACTGATTTAAAAATCCCAGATCTTGTCCTATGTTGTCAAGTGGAGAAGAGAGAGGTGAGCAAGAGGAAAAGTGTTCTAAAAGTTTCATTTTAATTTTTCCCTTTCCATTTTGTTTTTTTAATTTTGTTAATAAACTTTCCTTATAGTCTTAAGTTTGAGCCTGTGTTTTCCTTTCTTCTAAAATCATATCTCACAACAGAAAATAAGTGTGCTAGTGAGTTTTAGCTAGCTCTAACCCACAACATTCTTTGGTGCATTGGCCGAGAAATTTCAAATTAGCAATTTTTAAACCACTACAAGTAATTAGTGTTTCTGCCTAGTTTCAACTAAACCCGCCACAAAGAGATATACATAAAGACCTGTATTAACTGTATGTCATCAGATTTGTGGACTTCAGTATTTACAACACTCTGACTGCCTGATTACTTACACACTGTTCTGATTAGCAGCAATATGCAAAACACCTTCTAGGGCATAGGAATGTGTTTATTCGAGCATTTCTACTCTTACTGCCTCAGGTTCAAAAATAGGGCTAGTCCACCAGCAGCTTTGCAGAAATTAAATAACCTTGTAGCTTGGCTGGTATGAAGCACCTGGGAGGTAGCCCTGATGACAATCAGAGAGCACTTGCAACATAGTCTTACTGTTAGAATGTATATAAAAGATAGCATTATAAGACCTGCAAATATTAGTCACACACACACAAACTAGAATTTAAATGGTTCTTATTAAGAGATCACGTCGTTTAATTTATCATCAGTCTATGTAATTTCCTAGGGATTCAAAAAGTTGGCTTCTACTGCTATTTTATCTAGCAAGAAAGGTCATCATACCTCTTGTTAAAAATAAACTAGAAAGTGTAAAATAATTATTAAGCGCATACTGTTAGTTTGTTATTGGGTTGTTATTTTTATTTGTTATTTGTACTGTTATTATAATGTAAAAGGGTTTAAAAGGGTAGCTATAAAAAAATGCTGTACTACACATAAGAAAATCACCCCCCACCCCTCAGCCAAACCTGCCAGGCCAGAATAAACATAACAAAAGCATATCATCAACCCCCAACAAAAGGAACCAGCCTAAACAAAAGCTGTGATGGACCAATCAAGCGCCTTTAAACCTTCATGCAAATGAAAGAATCCAAACAAGAAACCAATCCAGAAGGACAGAAAAACAGGATAAAAAGAGGCCTCTGAACGGGAGAAAGCTGTGCCGCCCTGCTTCACCTGGAACACCGAGGACAAGACATCGCTGCTCAAGAGAACCCAAGTGCTGCTGCTGCAGCATCCTCAATGGGAACGCTTCTGCCTGGCCCGTGGGCCCCCCCAGGCTTTAGGCCGTTTCTTTTTACAATAAATACTGAAATCACTCTTAGTGCCAGGAGTCTGGTCCCGGTTTTAACATCTCTCACTTAGAATCTCCTGAAATGAGCTCAGATTAACATCTTATTACAGCAAATGACTACTGAACCAGAAATCTGGGTGTCAGTCTGAATAAGCAGAGTGTTCATGAACGTGAGAATTCATCAAATTGTCTGGCATAATCATGGAGGAAAGAACAGGATAAGAAGATCCTGAGGTGAGCCAGCAGTCACAGGCAACATCCTGTGGCTCAATGTTGCACCAACTACTGATAAAATATATGCATAGAGGGCAGGGACTTTTGGAATTAGAGTGTGGTAAAGCATCTGTGTAAAAGCAAATGAGTAACCACAGTATGGGGACCCTGTTTTGAAAGATGAAAGGTTTATTAACATAAGACTGGTTTTGTTTACAAACCTAGGAACCATCAAAATTTTGTCTATCTCTGTTTGGTTTATATCAGCAGAGGGAAAATTATGATAATATGATTAATTTAATATAAAGTCAGTTTCCACTGTGGAACATCATAGAGTCATAAAGTGGTTTGAGACTGAAGGGACTTTTAAATGTCTTGTCGCCTGCAATGATCAGTGACATCTTTCAACTATCTGAGGCTGCTTATACCTCTGTCAAATCTTGTTTGATTGCTACAGACACCTGGCTCCATCTTTCTTATAAGCTCCCTATAAGTATTGAAAAGTTGGAAAAAGGTCTCCTCAGAATATATTCTTTGACTTTATGTTTCTATTGACCCAATAAAATATGAAGAGCTGGAGAAATCTTAGGTGTCACATTTTGCAGGTATGAGTACCTGGGGATCAAGCGTTGGCAAAACCCATTAAATCAACACAATCTGCTACTAGCAAGGCTGCTACTCTGGAAAATTCTACTGATCTAGTAAGATTTTAGTTGTGCAATGCAACAAGTGACAACTGTTTGCCAACAGAGTCCTCTGAGCAGGCTGGTAAGGGTCATGCTCTACTCCTCCTCATGTTACCAGGAATCACCATGGATATAGGAACTGACTTCCACCAGTCCCTGTCCTGCCTGCCCATGTGACAAGAAACTGAACATTAATCATACAAAGGCTTATGTCAATTCATAGGAAAGGACTCACAATAGAATCATTTCAGTTGTCATGTGATGAAACATGCAGTCAATCCCTGCATTATGATGGGATTTTCTCCTGTATTAATTCAAATATATAATATTTTTCTGTCATGTTTTTGCAATTTTAATTCTATCATCTTTGGATCTTTTGGGAAAACAAAAACAAAAACAAAACAAAAAAACCAAAACACAACAACAGCAACAAAATTTTTCCCCTTCTCTATTCAATGTACTACTGCTATCTAGTCATCCTGAGAGTACTTCCTCTGATCCACTTCCTCACTTATGCATCTGAGTCTTGTTTCCTTGCTTGCTTCTGCAGCTGCAAGTATCAAAAGAGGAGCCTTTTCCAATGTAAAGCATAGCTGTAGAAACCTGTGGAGTCATATGTTAATTGTAGTCAGTCACTCCTGCATAAATTGTGGCAGTGCAATAAAGATTCTCAGCATTAAGAAAAGTGGATACAGTTCTTATAGTTCTTCTTAAATCCATCAGCTACCTAATTTTCAGGACTACAAAGTAACAGTGAATATGGATTAAGCTTTTGAGGGAGGAATAACAAATTTCATAAATATAACATGGGAAAGAGCCACCAAAGTAAACTGTAACAAGGAGTATTCAAGATGGAAAAATACCTTGTGATGACCACAATATGAACCAGCTAGGGTAGATAGCGCAAGAACATCTCCATCATTTGAAGCTGGAGGACAGACCTTCATTAAGAAGAGGTTAGGGAGATAGTCTTTAGCGGTGACCTAGATTTTGCTATTGAGCTGTTATGAGGAAAAGGACAGACTAGAAGATCTCTTGTGATTCCTTCCAGTCCTTTCTGTGATTCTCTAATCCCTTCTTTCTTAGCATTCAGTAATTAATAAAATCCTTACTATTGCTCAGGTAACCTTGGAAACATCCTTCCACGTTTGTTTGTTCATGCATGAGTTGGTCACATACATCTCCTTAGCAATTATAAGAGTATTTGTACTTGTAATAGCCTCAAGGTAAGATTGATTGTAGCTTGTGTGAGTAGAGGTTAGCAAACTGGCTGAGACACCAGCCCATTCTCCTGCCCTCCAAAGCTTTTATTTTGATGTACTGTAATGTGTTTTATAAAAATCCATTATTCTCATTCTCTAAACCAGGAGCTTCACCTCAGTGATGTGTTCCCTCCTTGACGTGTCACAATGCAATTCAAAAGAAAGGATTAAGCAGATACAGTCTGATCTTAAAACTCTAGGAAGCAGGGCATAACAAGACCTCTCTCGATTATTTTTAATCAGTCTTGGGAATACAGAGAGGTCTCATTTGACTGGAAACAGGTGAATATTGCCCCAGATTTCAAGAAGGGCAAGAAGGAGGACCACAGAAACTACAGGTCTGTCAGTCTCACATCAGTGTCTGCTAAAGTTTTGCAGAAGATTATGCTGGGAGGTACTGAAAACACCTGAGAGACAATACAGTCATTGGTCACAGCCAGTACAGCTTCATGAGAGGAAAGCCTTGCTTATGGAACCATGTTTTTATTTTATAACAAGATAACCGGTTTAGTTGATTAAGGAAAGACAGTTGGTGTAATCTTTTGGGATATCAGTAAAGCTTTCAATACTCTCTCATGCAGGATTCTTCTGGACAAAACATCAAGCATTTAGTTGGATGCACACATCATGCAATAGGTGATCAACTGGATCATGGGTCAGGCACAAAGAGTTAGAGTGAATGAGGTGACATCAGATGGGCCACCTGCCACTGGCTGCTCCACTGCCAGGCAGTTGCAATGATGTCCTTTGATTGCACTATTTAATCTGAATCAAGAAAGAAGTTCTGTTCACTGATATCCATACTTTCCTGGAGAAGACTATGACATCAGTGAATGTGGAAAAAAACTGGTTTATTTTTATTATTCCTTCATTCCTGTTCCCTGACTTGATTTAAAAACAAATTCACATACAGAGCTTACAAACAGATCAGAAATTTCAATCAGTAATTGTTTCAGAACTCTGACAGATAAACTAAACCTCTGGACCACTGTTGGTATAAGCATGTTGGTGTTCTCTGGAGATGCACAAAGCTTTGTGCCATTGGGGGAAAACATGGATTACAGTGGTGTTAAACTAAATATAAAGGGAGATTCTCAAGTCACAATTTATGAAGTCGTCCATCATCTAGGATCTACCTCCTGTCTTATTGATGATCACTGGCAGACAAAGACTGGTATGACACAAGGCTCAAAATCATGTGGCAAAGTTGTTCTACATCACATTTTTGAAGTGAGTACGAAGTGCTGTTTCCATAGGAGTTCAGTACTAACAGCTGGACCAAAAGGCAATAATAAGTAGGGACACATAGTCAAACAGCCCTGTAGTTAAAAGCATTTTTCAACATAATAAAGTTGTCTCAGGGCTCAGCCTCCTAAATATGTCACTTGGATTTAGGTTTAAACCTAAGAGGTAGATGTAATTTGCAACAAACAGCCTATTTCTGAATTCTTAGTAAGATGTCAAAGGCAGAAATCCTTCATCCAGTTCCCAGCACTTTAAAATGGGAATACTAACCATAAGAGGAAATCACACCAAGATGTGACATTCTAACTCCAGTGGGGCTGTTTAAGGAATAACATCAACCAACTCTTTTTCCTTAGCTTAAATTCTTCCATTTTTATTGTTTTCAATTGGTCAAAAATCCTTAGGATCATTTCAGTAAACCTATCACAGAGAGGGATTTTTCACATGAATTTATGCCGATAGAACCAAGGAGGTGACAATAATCCTATAGGGAAAACGAAGCTCCAAAAAGCATGAAATACAACAGCAGAGAGACTGAAGAATAGAAAGAACATTAATCTGATAAAGAAGCTGCAAAGGAAGACAAGTCTTATTAAACACATCTGATTTATTCTTTAACACAAGTGCAACTGTTAATCAATAAAAAGTTGATTTTCAAACATGGCAGGCCATTCAGTTTGGGGTGGTTATCCAATGAAACAGATTCTAAAGGAAGCACTCATCCACCACTTCTTAAAATTCAATGAGTGTGAACTCTCTAGGAATTTGCATTTAGATAACTTCTAATTGTTTTTATGGCAGTCTCTCAAAAAAAAGGTTTTTTCCATTTTATACTCTGGTATTTGATCTTAAATTTTTTATTTTCCTCAGAAACTTAGTCTTTCAGCTACTGTGTCAAACATATGGGTATAAGATTGTATAAAAATTGACATTTTGCTAACCTATTTGTTAGGCAGCAACCAAAGAATTATACTAAATTTTTAATGTTTCTTTGCATCTCTCTTCTTACTGGCTTTTACCTTTCCTTATTCTGTTTTTATTTTGTAACAATCTGCACTTCTCTTGTTCCTTTGTGCTCAGTTTTGTGCATTTTTTCCTCCTTTGCTCTGTTCTGCCTTCATCTCTCTTTCTGCTCTGTTGTGCCTCATTTGTCATTCAGGCAGCTTCCATTACTATAATACAGTCCAAAAATTTGCGACTCGCTAAGAACTTTATAAATATTCAGTGTTAGACTCAAACCTTGACATATATTACAGGAGAAGAATAAGACAGACTAAAACCAAATAACTTTTAAAAAGCACTGCTGTAGAAAATGAAATTGTAGATAAGATGAACTCATAATTACCAGTTAAAAACAGATAGAATAAGACAGATAGGAAGCGTTCAAGCAGAAACTTTTAAAATGTTTTATATAACTTCTGGATTTTCCAGTGGCTGCACAAGAATTGCACCTCACAGCGACTAGGAAAAATAAACCCAAAGACACCACTGGGATATAAGGGCAAACATGTGACTAGTGCAAAGAGCTGATTTCCATGCAATCCAAATTACATAACATTAAAATGCTTTTGTTTTGCTTAAATACCATGTCAATGACATTGTCTGCATGACTTTTAAAAGCGCATCTCTCAAAAAGGGGTGAGCCGTAGAGTACACACTGAAGTCAGAATTCCCCATTTCATTTCTTGGGCCAGGCAATAGGGAGTAGTTTTCCTTGGCTCCTCAATGTAAGCACAAATCAGTCTTAAAAATTCTGGGACTGGTGGGGAACAAGCGAGAGGGGTTTTAGCATGAAGGCAGCTCCTGAGGCAAGTAGTGGGCACCTATGTAGAGTCTTGCTGTTGGATTTCTTCAGCACAACTCCCATTGGTGATCTGGATGTGAGTATAGACAGCTGAAGTACCAGAAAAGGGTACTATCAGGACCCTGACACTTTACTGGAAATTGAGACATCTTTATAGGCAGATATGAAGGACACCCCAATTTAAACAGCACACCAATACAGACAGTATAAGACTTTGTATTGGGAAGCTAAAGAGCAGCATTCACATAGTGACTGAATTTTCATTAACTACAGGCTGTACCAGTTGTGAGCTGAACCTGAAAATATAGGACTAACAATCCCATTCATCCTATCCATTTTCAATAGAAACATATTCTATTCACCAAAGTAGGATTTGCAAGACTGTAAATTGTCTTCTTAGAAGTGTGAGTTGTTAAGCACTCTAAGAGTGATTCCTTTCAGCAGTCTCCTTCAAAGGAACATTTGTATTGGTTCCCACAGGAGGGATTTCAGGAGCAGATCACCAGGATGTGCTACCTCTACAGTTTAAAAATATCATTTATGTCAATGATGCAGATGTCATATATAACACTACACTACAAAAACACTTGGTGGAATTTATCAGCATGGTGAAAAACATACCTTCAGTTAGAAAAACACTCTGGCTCTGGGCTTCTGACACCCGTGAATTATCATTTGCATCTAGTATTTGAAGGAAACCTTATTCATACTGTCAAGATTTAGTCCTTTCATCTGAAATCTCTGATTAGCCCAACTGTCTATATAAAGTCTATATAAAGTCGGTAGTTTCAAAAATGGCATAGATTGCAGTAGAGAGAGAGTAAGAGTAAGAGTAAGATTGCAGTAGAGAGAGAGAGAGAGAGTAAGCACACAGATACGTATTATAGCATACAAACCCATCCAGAGTCTTTCAGTAAAAAACAAGCAAAACAAACACCAAAAAACTTAAAATGCACGATGTTGGGAGATTGGTGCATATGATAGCTGACATTACTGCTTCCCAAGGAAATACCCAGATGAATTAAGTAGGATCTATACCTTTATAACTAATTGCATCTTCATTGTAAATATTTTTTTCATTTTTTCCTGCTGCCTCTGGGACGTGCAGCTTGCAGGCCAAAACACGGAGCCTCGGAAATGAAAAAAGGATTAAGAATTTCTAGGAAAAGAGAAAACAAAGAAGTTGGGGGTTGATTTTAAGCCTGCAGATGACACAAAATGTGGAGGAGCAGGACATAAAGAAAAATGGAGAAGAGCCAAGGAGCAGGAGGAAATTACTTTCTTTCCTGTTTCCCATCAACCTGACTCATTGGAAATGCTGCTAGATTAAGCTACATGTTTGCACAGTGTTCCACAATCAAGAAGTCAGTATCTTATCCTTGAAACAAAGATGTTCAAAAGCACAGTCAGACACTAAAAACAGAGCGATAATATCTAATCATTGAGATGTCTGCCTAGATTTCAAGGTGGGAAGTGAAAATAATTATGGCATATGAACAATGCTAATTTTGTGTGCAAAGGAATTCTAATTTTGTTAATTTGACATAACCGAGGGGCCACATTAGGAACTGCTGAGATAAAACAAGCAGCTAGATAGTCTGCTGAGGAAGATAATTTACTTCTGTAGAAGGTTACTCTTTGGTAATTGCGATTCAGAAAAATCACTGGAGCTTTATGCTGGGAGTGACCTCCACCCTGTCATCAAGTCAGTTGACCTCCCAAGTTAAATCAGCTTGTTTGGGTCCTTGCCCTGCTCATTCTTGGAAACCTCCAAGGGCAGAAATTCCATCAGCTCTCTGGTCAGTCTGTTCCAGAGCTTAACCACATTCATTATGACTTTTGTCCCCCTTCTTTTTCATGCCTATACTACATCTTTTGTCTACACCTACATACACATGTATGTATCTTTGTCCTGGCAGGGGTTTCTGCCATTCATTATGCCAAATAAAGACACGGCAAGGTGTATATTCAAGTGCTGAGGAAATGAAAATTCCAGGAGAGGGCAGCTAGAGGATATCTCCCCTCTTGTGAGACTCCACTTGGAGCACTGTGTCCAGCTTTCAGGCCCCCAACATAAGAAGGACATGGAACTGGTGGAGCAAATCCAGAGGAGGGCCATGAAGAATCAGAGAGTTAGAAAACCTTCCTGTCTGCATAGGCTGAGAGAGTTGGGGCTCTTCAGCCTGGAGAACAGAAGGCACAGTGGAAACCTTAGAGCATCTTCCAGTACCTAAATGTGGCCAACAAGAAAGCTGCAGAGGGACATTTTACAGGGGCATGCAGTATTAGGAAAATGGGCAGTGACTTCAGACTGAAAGAGGGTGCGTTTAGATTTGTAGCTAGGAAGAAATTCTTTACTGTGGGAGTGGTGAGGCACAGAGAAGCTGTGAATACCCCTCCCTGGAAGTGTTCAAGGCCAGGATGGATAGGACTCTGAGTAAGCTAGTCTAGTAGAAGGTGTCCCTGTGAACTTAAGGTACCTTCCAACACAAATCATCCTATGACTCTATGATTCTGTGACATCTTCTCATCAGCTATTGCTTTTGCAAGTTGTAAAATAGTAATCTTTCTTCTCCATGCACAAGAATATTGTAGGCCATGTAAAGCTGATTGCCTAAAGTATCACTGAACATATTAAGAACAGCTGAGCTGAATTGTAAAAAATCACCGCATTAGAGCAGGTTTGTAGCAGCCATATTTATAGCAACACATGCATTTTAACATTTAAAGAGTGGCAAAGTTATGATTTCTCTACCGTTCCAATATGAAAAATCTGCTTTCTTTACAAGAAGAAAGAATTTAATCAATATGCAAGATTTGCAATTATAAAGGGAAATTACCTTCTAATATTATAAATGGAATGGCTCAAATTTTTCCAGAAAGGCAGGATAAGATAAATTCTGTTTCCTCATTTTATCTAAAAATTGAAACTATTTTACTCTGAAATAATTGCCTGTTTGTCACCCATCTATAGCTAATGAAGGGACAGCTTTATGAATTTAGCCCACACATGTCAAATAGAACAAAGAGATGAACTTTTGAACATATTCAGTTTATCCACAGTGGGCAGCACAGTGTTTTTTACTACAGCATGTTTTCCTTCTTCACTTCCCCTCAAAATCTGCTGTCCCTTTTCCTTATCCAAATAAACAAAAAAAGGCTTTTCACACAGTATTTTATGGACTGACAGGCTCACTTGCCTGCAAAACCATGACAGACCCTTGCAGAGACAAGATCCTACACATGCACTTCCTGGAGCACCAGGAAATGGAAGACAAGTGAGTGTCTTGACATGCAGATGGTCTGGAAAGTATGAGCTGACCACTCAGAAATATGCTTACTCTAATTGGCCAGCCACCTAAGAATCACAATTCTCAGCTGATGCTGAGCCAAATGATGAATTATCTGTCACGCTAAGGTATTGCTTACTGAGCTGTACTCTGCACATGGATCCCACATCATACAGAAATTATTCCTTCAGCTGTCTGGGAAAGCTGAAATCACAGGACTCTCCTGACTTTCTTCTATTTAGAAATGGAACATTTCTTTTTTTTAAGACATTATTTGTTTTGTTCATTTTCTTTCAGACAAATATATAAGCAAAGTTTATCCGGAGTTGGAGGCAGACTGATGTAATAAAAATTGTACTGAGGGATAAGGGTATCTCTGTGTTAATCACTGCTGTGATTGTCAGTCTTGAAGACATACGTGGACTGTATTTTCACAGAAACATTTCTTCATGGATTTACTGGCATAATAATACACTATAGTTGCTTATAAACAGCATATGGCCAAGGTGAAAGGAGCATTGCTTTTAAAGAGCACCTTGTCTTCCTTTACTTACTAAATTGAAAAATCTAGTATCAGCATCTTCTAGAGGAGGGAATACTTTCAGAAAAAAAATTACTTCCAGACTAGTTTATCATGCAGAGATAAATTGCTTTGCCATCATGCCCAGTGCATTGCGCCTACATAGCTTCTGATTGGGAATTCTCTTGCATCTGACCAGATCAAAATGAACTCAGAGGAAGATCCTTTAAGGCCATATGTATTTGCAGCTGGCTGAACTGTGGTCTATTCTCTTTGCTACCCCAACAGACTGTGGTTTGGAATCTCTTGCTACAGCATACTTTGGAATGAAGCATATTTTTACATCACATGTAAAACCAAGAAGTGGGTGGTGACTTTAGCCAGTGCTTGCTCTAGAATATATGCAGATTAATTCTTATTTTAGATAGATAGATAGAGATGAAAATTCAGGAAGAAATTCTCATAAGAAGAGAATATTAAAAGCAATGGTAAAATGATGCAGAAAAATTTAGCTTACCAATAATATTTTAAGTTGGTTTAAAGAGTTTTTGGTTGTTCAAAGAATTTTAGAATATTTTATTAGGCAATACATAAATGCAAGGCCATGAGTGCACTAATAGGCTTAAATTGCTTTGACCAGCCTCACTTTAATCTTCACCCACACAACCTCTGCAGATTGGTCCCAGAATTCCAAGTAAGATCAGGCTTAGGCCCTCAGTCCTATACTGAGCTGTGATGTTTTTATAGGTGAAAACCATAAAGTAAATTGCTCATTCTTTACAGGCTGATGATACTTTGTTGTGGAGATGACTAGCTGAAATCAAACTTTTGAATTTTCTGTCATGAACCTGTTAGCAAAAACCAATACAGAATTGTTATAAATTTAGGCAAAAATTGAACTAAACCAAAGCAGCAAATTATGAATCTATTGATTAATGAAAGAATGCTAGACAAAACCACCTGTGCATAGACTGCAAAGGTTTTAGTGAATAAAGCTTTGCAAGGGAAGCCATCAAGTATGTACTCATCAAATAGAGTAAGAGGTCTATCCTCTTATCTTTTGGTTTGTTTTCCATTTCTTCCTTAAACAACCCCTGGATATGCTATGGCTGTTTACTTTGTCTGTGATATCTGTAGTTGTCGGTATCTTATTCTCTGTTTCTGGTTCTGTCTCTGGATTGACTTCAGACTTATTAATTTGTCTTCTGCCCTGCCTCCTTTTCTCTGGATGCACTTCCTCTTTAACTGCAATCTCTGATGGGACAATGGACCTCATTAATCACCCTTTTTTGGTGGCACCCTGCTATGACTCATCCTGCTTAGATATGGGGGGACTGTAACCTCACTGGGAGAACAGAACCCCACCTGCATCACCACCACCCTCTGCTATTGCTCACCCCCTCTGCTCTGGCTGTTTCTTTTTGGCATCTCAGAACAGCAAGCCTACCTACACTTCTGGAGACAACAAATGTTGGGTAAATTTCCTGTGCTCCTAGAAATCACTTTCCTGCCAATTCTAGGCATGACACAGCCCACGGAAAGCTTGATATATTTTTGAGTATTTGCTTTGTTTTCACCTTGTTCTGGGGAAATCACGGGGTAGAACTTTGCATTTGGGTAAAAATGAAAGGAGAAAAGAAAAAGTAGAGGTCAAAACCAAGGGGAACGAGACCTAGATTTTAAGAGTGGAGTGAAGCATTCTGCTACTGTCTGCTTAGTCCTCAGGGAAAAGAGCAATTTTTTGCTCTGATCTGCCTGGACAGTAGGAGCTAGGAGGAAATCTTAAGCGTTACCAAGAACACTTTGTCAAAGCAGAGAAATGGAACAAAACACACCACAAAGGTTTGATAACAGATGAACAGAAAAGTGACAATATGTTGAATATCAAAGTACAGCTGTTTTCCATCATTTATTGTTGAACCAACAGCAAAAACCTCAGAAACTAGCTGTAAAAATGGGGGACAAAGAAATGTCTCTGGTTAGTCAAAATGTGAATCACCAGTTTGAAGAAGTTATGAAAGAGGTAAGTAAAATATTAAGATGCATCACGCAAACTATTTCCGGTTTTGTACTTCAAATGCTATTATGTACAAGGTCATCTAGAATATTGCTGTAATTCTGCCCACTCATTTCAATTTATCTATTTTTTGTTATATGTATTTAGCAACATAACAGGATCTTTCTATTCTATTTCCTGAGAAATTGGTTCGAGCCTAACAAGATACAGGCTGGCAAAAAACTCAAATATAAGGGCAGTAAACAAAAGGGAGAACTTCTTTGTCCTGTTCAAGTTCTGTTGGTGGAAAACCATTAGAACATTAAGCAGCAATCAGTGAGTTTAGTCCAATAGAAGATAATTTTGTAATATTAAACAAATGAATGAGCACAAGAAGACTAAAGGACATTCAAAGAACATTTTATGGAACCACCTCCCTCAATTTATCATATTTTCTTATATTATTGTATTATTTTTTATTTATATTATCAATTTTTCTTATTTTTTCATTTTTTCCTTTTTTAATATGCATCAATTATTTTAATTTAATTGTTTGAGGTTTTTTTTAGTTCAAGATGCCTTTTATTTTTCCAATCTAATGCAGCAAATTATTCTTTTGATTCGTGATTATTATTGATATAATAAAGAAAGCACATTCTAAAACTGAGAATATAATACTGGTATCAGGTAGGAACCCAGTTCCTAATATAGGATCAGAAATATAGGATCTCATGCTTTTATATTCTACTGAACTTCTCAGGCAGTATACCTCAGAAAGACAATCCACATCCCAAACTGTAGTCAACAGAAAGACCATCCTCCATCATTTCCCATCCTTATTGCAAAGAAAATAGTGACTGAATGATAGATAAAATAGAGATATCTTCAAAAATGTAGAAGCTTTTTAATATACCACTTCAGACTACAGAGAGAATTACCTGAAACAACTTTAAATGTATTTGAGTCTATGTATTTGAGAAAGATAAAAGTAAACACCTTCTGAATCTTTGAAAATCATTAGGAGAGGAGGAAAAGTGACTGGACAGCTTTGATCTTCTCTGTAAACAGTCTCCATCATAGACACTGTGCATGCTTTACAAGCTTGCAGATGATGTTGAGACAGCAGGTGCTGGGAAGAGCAAGCAATATTGCATTTCCAAGAAACAAGGCTCCCACTCTGAGAGACCATGACAACCAGAAAAGTGAGTCAACAGGAAACTTGTGAAGTTCAAATTGCTCAAGGAAGAGTAAAAAAAAGTAATAGAAAGATAAGGATTATCAGAATATTGCTTTCATTTTGAATATTGCTTTGATTTTGTCCATGAATAGCTAGTAAAATATGATATTTTAATGTTTTTTCAGTAGCAGAAGTGACAGTGGAGAAAATATATTAGTAACTTATGCAATCAATCATGCCCTGCAGAGGTTAGGAAGCTATTCTGTGTCTCTTTCAGTAACAGTGAGCAGCAAAGGAAATTCAGTGCAATGTTTGCAGAACAAAATTTTTAAAATCATAGCCAAGAAACTCCCACATACTTCACAAACAGTGGCTTTAAGATACATAGCTCCTTCCCACAATAACTGATGAGGTTTTAGAGACCCTGGAGGTTTAAAAGATATTGAACATTTTCTGGTGTGGGGAAAAATAAAAAAACACCAACAGTGGCTATAAAATACAGAAGATGTCAATAGTGTTGAAAGAACAAAGTGACTATTTAGAATGTGTTTATCTGCCCTTATACTCCACAATAAGCACCTTCCACTGATCCTGGGTTGGAGATGAGATGCTGTGAATGGGCTTTTGAACAAACACTGCCGCACTCAATCCTTGACAGCTCCCCTGATGATCCCCTTCCATTTTAAGTGAAACCACAAAGATTACAACCTCATCTTCCCTTTCCTGCACCCCCTTTCTCAAAGAAAGTCTAGGCATGTGTCCTGCACATGCTACAAGGTGTGTCTGACATGGCCAATCAAAGCAGCGGGAGACCGGGGACAGTGCAGGGTGCAAGTAAAAAGTATTTCAGGGTCAGAGTGCTCTAAGTCTCACTCCAGTAGCAAACTCTGTCCCAGGAGAACATTGGATATTTGCTTGAATGTATAGTGACTCATTGATGTGAAATGAAAAAAATAATAGCATCTATTTTTTTATTGTCTTTCTGTAATACCTAACACAAAGGGAACATCATTTGACGTTTGTAGAGTACTAGTGTTATATTTTTTATCATTAGATCATAACTTTTACCAGTGATGGCTTATAAACTAGAGGGCCTAATGCAAGTAGCAGAGAAGGAGGCCATAATTTAGTTCAGACAGTGATTTCACAGATTAGTTCCCTTCCACTATCCCAGGTGTAACAAATCTATTTTTCAATGTCTCTTTTCTTTTAATGCCCACTATGTAAGCCTGATCCTTAAGAAACTGGGGGAAATGTAGAGGGGGTGAAAGTCAGGTTTAATGCCTATAACAAATGTCTTTTACAAAGACAGAAATACTTATGTTAATATTTATGTTAAATAATATTTCTATATCTTTCTATAGTATATTTACCTATTATTGCATTAATAATGAGCTAATTTGTCAAAGAGTTTGTTATCCTCCCTTAAGCAAGTAATGCGTTTCATAAAATCAAAGTATTGTATTTCTCTTCTGGAATATACACAATGTTTAACACCAAGATTAAATGAGATTTTTTTTCTGGAAAGTTAACAATTTTTTTGACCTCATTGCATAATTAAAAGTAAATACAAATTTTTTAACATAAGTTCACGAAGGTTTTTAGCAAAGGAAACTATTTCAAGAAATGTGAAAGCAAAATAAATATTATAAAACTAAATGTTTTGCTTCAAAATGCAAAGAGGGTAGTAATCAGCTGTTTCTCCTTTTGTTTAATGAAAACAGGCTTTAAAAGAAAAGGTGTACCCCTTCCATTTTTTTAGGATAGGTATAGCTATGGTTTAATTTATTTTTAATTATAATATCGGTGATTAAAGAAAGCAGTATTCTGGTTCGTGAAGCAATAATGTGCTAATGTAGCATTTATTTCAGATCGGAGAGGAAGATTCTGCAGCTTCATCATGTGATGTCTCTAAAAAGATCACAGTATGATCACAATTCAGTATGAAAATCAAAAAGCCCTGTTTGCCTCATTTGGAAGCAGAAACATTCCAGCAAGGATTTACACGGACTTTTGCAAGAGATTAATATCAAGTCAAAGAAGGTTTCCTTTACTTACATTGGGTTCTGTTTCCCTTCTCTTCTTGTTAGAAGGTAAGCACACAGGTGCAGATGTGAGGGTTGTAGAGAAAGACCTCTTTGAAGCCCATTAGAGGTCTGATCCATGTCCTTTGGAAAAGCAGACATTTTATGTCTATCTACCAACACTGACTGTATAATAAAAGCTCTTACTCTGCTGAACAAGGGTTGTCTCAATTTGTTGAATACTATATGAGGTTATTGCTGCTTCTGTGAGTATGTTCATGTCTGTTTCTTAATCTAGAATCCTAATCTTCTATTTATATAGAAAGAAATGGAGCAGAGGTCAGGAGAAGTGAATTTCCTTGTGACTGAGAGATATAATAAATTGTAATAATAAATTTAAATTATTCATACAATTTCTAATTCTAATTCAATTTATGACCCATTTTTTTCATCCTGTGATTATAATTTTCCCTAATCAAATTTGTTATCAATATGAAAGCTGAATCTATCACTATACACAAGTTCTTTGATCAGTTAGATACAGATTTTCCTTGCTCATATAGTTTGCCATATACGTTCTTGGAAATTAAATTCTTTGTTTGATATTGAGGTTTTCCAAACTGCAAGGAAACTCTGATCCTGAAAAAGGCATTTAGCACTTTCCAAGCAGTAAAAATCCTACCCATCTATACTAAACTTTAAGAATCTGGATTCCATTTGTTTCCCTTCCAAATTAAACATAGATAATTGCAAAAATGGGAACGTAAAAATGATGGAAAATAATTCCTCAACTCTAAGTCATAAAACTGTGCACTCGTTTTGACAACTAACTACAAAGAAAGAAAAATAGTTTCCTTTCAGGACATTATCTCTCATCAACCCTCTTCAACATATAAGGTTTTCAGTTTTTAATGCCTTTAAACATTATGACCAGTACTGCAGTATATAATCACTCCGTTCTTATAAAAAGAGTAGCATATTTAGAGATATCTTAGCCAGAGAATGGCAGAATCAGTTGGGTTGGAAAGGGCATCTGAGATCATTGAGTCAAACCTATGACCCAACATCCCCACGGGAACTAGACCATGGTGCTGAGTGCCACATCCAGTCTTTCCTTAAACACTTCCAAGGACGGTGACTCCAGCACCTCCCTGGGCAGCCCATTCCAACATCCAATCACCCTTTATGTGAAGAAATTCCTCCTGATGTCCAACCCAAACCTCCCATGGGACAGATTAAGACCATGTCCTCTTATCCTGTCACTAGTTGCCTGGGAGAAGAGGCCAACCCATGGCTGGCTGCATTCACTTCCTCTGCAGTCTGGCCTCCCCAGAAAAGACATACAAGAAGTAGGTGTGCAACCCCTTCTTTTTTGTCCATTTGCAATCATCTGCAGGACTCAAGTACGAGAGATTTTTGTGAGCAAGGGTGCAAACATTCTAAGGACAAAGTCATTTCAGAGTTACTATAATGGCACAAGGACTATTATGAAAACTGTAGCTAAATGGTCTGTATTTTATAAGAAAATAAGTATCGAGCAATGCTTCAAGATCTATTGCTAACACCCCTCAAGTCTCTTTGATGTGGTAACTAAATCTAGGACATCAGAACTACCCAGATCTGACTTTAATTACCAGGAAAATAGTTAATATTTTGTATTTTGGGAGGTCTTTTAAATTTTTATATACCTTAACAAATGTGTTCTGATTCCCCTTCATGGAAGAAGAAATTTCCTTCAAATTTGAGTAAGATATTGGTCAGCTTCATAAAATGACTGCACAACATAAGTCAACAAAGATTTGGATGCGGAAATGAATTTGAGAAACCTCAAGAGAAGTGAAGCGACAAACTCATTTATACAAATTATTATTAGATCTTATACTCAAGATTTAAGAACAGAGTTGCATTTTCCCTAGAATTGGATTATTTTTTTCTCCAAAATGCTTACGATTTTTCAGCAGATCATCTGCAGAGGCACAGAACTTTCCAAAATTCTACTTTTGGATTGGGATATTCCTGCAGAACATATCACTTAATTTCTTCTATATTATATTATCTCACATAAAGAAGTATTTTTTTTTTCCAAAATTGATTAGCAAGTGTATTTTCATAAATTTAGCCAGCCTCCTTATTTTACTTGCATAGAAGTTAAAGGCCAGTCCCTGCTGGCTCCGTGACAGCTCATAAACCGTCATAGGAAAGAGGTATGCCCCACATGCTCAATTTCTGTTAATGTCCAACTGCATGTCAAGTTGCAGTGCAGAGCCAACTCACCCTTTCCCTTTTGAAATCCGTACACCTTCCCCTAGCCTGGATGAGTATCCTGTAGTCTCTGAGAATTGAGCAGCAGTCTGTCCCAACACTTATGAGCCCTGCTTTTAGTACAGGCTGGACAAGCTGACCTTCTGAGGCTCCTGCCAACTATTATTCTATGATAATATTCCTCCTGCCCTTCCCACCACACCATAGCCCCAGCTAAGAGCTCAGCCCGACACTGCCACACCTACTCCCTTACCACCTATTTCATACTACTGAAAGTCAGCACCTTGTCTATGTTCATCTCCCTATGTGTTGCAGTGGATTTGGGAATTTATTCCAATTTCTATAATAAGTTTAAATGGTTTTGTCCTGTTCCTCCTCCCATGCTGAATGGTTTGTTCCACCCTTCCAGAAAATTCTGTATCCCTACCCACACAGCTGTCATTTTTCCCAGATCATGCCCCTTTCACTGTCACATCACCCATAACTCAGCCCTTATTTCCAGAGAATTCCCTATCCATCACCCAAATCACTCCCTTACCCACTCCCTCCTCTCTGGAAATCCCCTAAATACCCTATTCCCTCTGGTCGTTTCCCATGTCTAACATCTTGACTCACCTCCTTACCTGGACCTGAGTGGTTCTCCCAAGAACCACTCCTTCCCTTTATAAATGCAAGCTCTGTATTCCACACTCCTGAGCGCAGCACCCGTCAGGACTGTTACATTGTTAATAAAGCTGTTATCCCTGGAACTGCTGGCTCAGGGGTCCTCCTTCTCCCTTGGCTCTGAGGACTGCTCTTCTGAGAGGACCCTCAAGTCCTGCTTGTTTTTTCCAACACCCCCAAGCCGAGGAGCTTCCCAACCTGAGGTTTTACCTCTGCTCGGGAGGAAGCTCCCAGGAGGTCAAGGTCGGCTGGGGTTGGCCCATGAAGCTAACTGGAACTGGGGAGCAGAGGCACCTGCAGAGGCCAGTCAAGCCTTCCGGTTTTCCCACATCTAGCACATACACTTTCTCACCAACTTCATTCTCCTGCTCTTACACTATTTCTGTCCCATGCCTAAACAATGAGGAATGCACTCCTGGTGTCTGGCCAAGGTCATGCAGGGACTGTGAAACACAGCAAAAGAGACTCAATGGCCAAAAACACTAAAAGAACACTAAGTCCTTGACAGTCACCTGCTTAGGTAACCTGAATTAATTACGTATCTGCACAGAAACACTTGTTCCCAGGATCAGATACCCATAAGCAGTCAGGACATTTCAGTGTGAGATGATTGTAGTGGCCATAGCCTGTCAAAAATTTAGAGAGACACTAGAAGAAACTAGTGAGAAATAGTAATTTTTGGGAAGTAAAATCTCACATTGGAAATCACTCTATTTTTCTTCATCTATCTTTCTTTTAATATAATGCAATATATTTTATTTTGGTTTAACATTTGAAATCTTCCTATGGCTTTATTTTTAGGATATTATCATGGTCCCTAGAAGTTCCATAAAATCCTTACTGAAGCATGAATGATGTTTTTTCTTTTTCCTCATTGATGGTTTCTAGGCTTTACATGTGGGAAAAACTCCTACCTGATGCTCAAAAAGTTGTACATATGATTTGCATGATCCTCAGGAATGTCTGGCCTAATCAAACTTCAGCCATACAATCCCCTGTGGGAAGTTTCCTTAGAAATTGTACAAAAACTAGGACAATAATCTCCTCTGAACACTTTTTCCATCATTTATATATCTGAGATACAAAGACAGAATGTGGCTTTTAATCTTCAAGCAGTTTGACTTAACTCATGGGATTCCACAACTATGAGCTTTTTCTCTCCTCTGCATCGCTTTAATATTTGAGAAACAAAATCCTTTTGAAGTTAGGATGCTTTTAGTTTTGCCTTGCTCCTTATCAAGGGACCTCATTAGTGTCCGTCTTTTCAATTATCAACAGGCAAAGGGAGCTTCGCATGACTGAATGCTATTTTTTGGTGCTGCATTGTACATTTGTTGTATAACTAAAATGTTCTTTAGCCTGAGCCAATATGGTTACAGAATCTTTACTTTGGCCCAGCCACATTCAAAATGGAGCTTAATGGTCTTATCTGTCATCCTAAAATTCTTAGCACAAAAAAAAAAAAAAAAGGAGGAGCGTGTTGCTTCCTGTGTGCTTTCACCTGAGTTAGAGGCTAACACAAAAAGCAAGCCACAGAAGCAGAGAGTGGCCAGGTCTCTGAAGTGGAAGGTCCAAGTCAATATTCCTTTTTCAATTCCATCCTGATTTGTGGCCCCTCAGTGCACCCTTCAACAGTGCACCTTGAAATTGAGTCTAATTTTGGGCAATTGCCCTCAGCCACCAGGTAGGCTTAGGTGTGTCACTGCCGTGAGCTGTTCTTCACAAGAGTAGAAATGCTCATGTTTTTAATTAGACATCCACATTTTTTAGATTACTGCTGGCTTTCAAATAACTACCAAAACCACTGGCACAGGCAGAACTTCATTTAATTCCTGACGCCCTCTAAAACAAAGTCTTAGAGTCAGTAGGTTGTTGAAATCACAAGTGATGCTATCACAAATACATATACAATAGAAAATCTTAAAAAGACTTGTATCTGAGCTGTTTTATTACAGGAGCTCAAGTGCACTTTATTACAGAATGGATGAGTCTCTTGCACTTTGATTTATAATATCAGGTAAATATGAACTACCCACAGTGACTGAAAAATAAATGTTCTCTATCCCCTCTAAAACTCCTTTTCATCAAAAGCAGGCCAGGCCCATGGAGAGCACCTGGGGCCTCAAGTCCACTGCTGGTGCTTGAGCTCTCATACCAAGCCTGAAAACCCCATCCAGTGCCAAATTTCTCATACCATATAGTGCCACATTGCTACATCCCTTTTTCAGTTCCTCATCTTCATATGCCCTGATTCAGCCCACTGATACTCTACAGCAATTAAATAAGTCTGTATCAAGGTCCCTTGATCCCACACGTATAAGAGGTGGCATCTTGCTGGTGCTGGTACCTGGCCAAGGTTACTGCCACCGGACCTGAGCTGCAGACTGACATTTTGGCTTGACCTTTGTCCTGTCTCACTTCCAGACAATTGCCTGAAGATCTGGGCTCTCGGTTGAATGTGGCAGCTGTACTTGAATCACATTGTTGGGGGCTGCGGGACTGGACACTGGCTGGAGGGTCATTTGCTCTGCTGACCATGTTTTCATGTCCCTGAAGGAAGAGTTGACTCTTGCTGCTTCTGGACAGCTGGGAGGGTTTGTTTGTGGAAGGTGGAAGTCTCACTTGCATCACCCTGATAGACTGTACTCCGAATGTATAGTTCTTGGTTTTCACCTGCTTTCTTGACCCATTACTGCCATCTTCAATTATGAACCTTTTCTCTAAACTTCTTGAAACTGCTTTCAAATGTGGCAACTAACCAAATACTACGTTTATTCAGCCAAAACATTTATGAATATACTGACTAGATTCCTACCTGAAGAAAAGTTGTAGAGACACCTTGCACAATACATCTCTTCTAATTTGATTGCTAAACCATGAATATAGCTTTCCAGTAAACTATATCTGTCCTTAAATTCTTCACATTTGTGTTGAGGTTTTTTCTCCTTAGCTTCATTTTAACAGCATCATGGAAGATTTTTACTAAAATTGTAAGATATACAGTTGTAAGATATAGGGTTTCATATAGGAGAAGAGCTAGATTATTCTGGAATAACTCATTATTGACAAGGTGTGGTAATTCCTAGTTGGTTCAAAATCTGTTATCAGTTTCAATAGCTTTTTGGGAATCAGATTCAGATTCTATTAATCATGTGGTGACAGGTCATGATGCACACCACCCAAAGAAAAACCAACAAAAAAAACCCCCTTTTACTGTATATAATCTTACAGGATATCCTTCATCCATTCAACAACTCTCAGAGTTAATTGACTGCTACTCTTAGACCAAATCCTCAATGTATGAGAAGCTAAATTTCATTTGTTTATGCTTATTTCAAATCATCAAGTACCGATACTTTCCAACCTGTTGTTTTTCCATTCTTGTCCAAGCCATTGTCAGTTATACAAACCCAGGTAATCTTGGCTGTAAACTAACAGACATAAAAGATCTTAATACATTTGCCTTCTTAATATTACTTCTCATTAGTTTTTCACTTTCTTCTACCCTTTTCTCTAGCTCTGCCCCAATTTTTCTAACTCTATTAGTAACCTTTCATATTTATTCTTTCTTATCATCTTTAAAAATCTGATTCATTTTATGCTTTCAGTAGGATTTCTGCTTCCCTGTATTCTTTTATATTTTGTGTTCTGGGGCTCTAAGTTTCATTTCTTACAGTGACGGCTGATAGCCAACAGCAAGTCAAAGGTGCAAGAAATTGAAATGAAATGGCTTTGGTCTTGTGAGATATCTTTTGCAACATTCCCATTTCTTGGGCATTCAAGCATTTCACAGTAGACCATAGTTTCAGTGCAAGCCCGGGGCTTTTCTGAAAGAAAAATTTTTAACACTTTGGAAATAAGTGTAAGGAAAAATCAGACATGAGTTTAAAAGAAAAGTTTTTTGTTTTAAAAGAACTCTTTATATTTTAAAAACATCATGGAATTCAGAAATTCAGAATATTTTCTTCCTTGTCTTTATGAAGCTCCCTTTTACCGATTTATGTTTAAGTTGAAAGTTCAAATTGCTTCTGCATCTTTCATTTTAACGCAATTGCTTATCTTCTCTTCAGATTCCTTTTATTCCATTACTTCCCCAGTTCTGAATCATCAAAATATTTTCCTAGATTGTTTTACACAGACAAAAAATGTAATCAATGAATAATGATTACTCATAGGGTGTTACATACTTCCCTATTATTAATTGTGATTTTTTTTTTACTTTTTTGTTTGTTGGTTTAGAACAGAGTCCTAAAGTACAGCCTAGTCACCTAAAGTAAAGATCAGAATATTTGTGGTACTACAAATCCTTTAAAACAATCTACTACTTTATCCTTGCTCTGTCCCTGAGTCATATTCTTTGGGTGAGACACTGCTCTTCATGAGAGATGTTTATACTTTGCTCTGCCTAGATAAATGTTCTATAACAAAGGCTCAACATTAAGGTTTAGCTAATATTTGCTAAACTACTTATCGCAGATTAAGGTGTGGCTACACAGTGCTGATTAAACAGCCCTTCAAAATTTACCCAATGTTTTCCAGAAGCCTAAATACAATATACACCACATGATTCTGATTAGTATTTCCAATTTTAATAAGTTGGTTTTTTCCCTGCACTGGTCTTTTCCCAATTGTTATTAATAATATATAATAGTTACATATGCATATATTTTAACTCTTTTGGCAAACAGTAATATCTTTAGCAATGCTATGCTTTCATATACTATGCCCATTTCTCTATAGTGGCCTTGGGTATCAAGTACAGCGTTCATTGTCATTACTGAAATTAGGATCCAAGTGCCAAAGTAGGGTTAAATGGTGATTCTTCCTTAGAAACAGATATACATTGCCTACAACAAAAACCTAGAAAATCTAAAAAAACCATCAATCAAAAACCTGAAATCTATAATGATTGATCTGCAGTAAGAACATTCTCCTCCTGTCTTCAAATTTTATGACTGCACCTATTGAAACACCTCATTTAGCAAAACTGACATGGGAAGCACGTCAGCGGCTTAGACGAGATAAAGAAAGAAAAACAACAAAAGGTCTTTTTCTGTAACTGGAACTCATTGTGTAAGGAGTTGTGAAACTGAATAGAGGATAAATAATAGCTGAATGATAATTATGACCTCAATTACACAGTCATGGTATAGGAAGGCAGGTTTACTCCTCTTTCAAATAATCATTTTTAATATATTAATTATGCAAAAGGTTGCATGCAAATGGAATTTCGGCTCCTAAAATGTCAAATAGCAAGAAATCAGTTGGGGAACTAAATAATAGCTTCTTTGCAAATTACTAAAAACAACACAACATTTTTCAGAAACCTTCTACTAACCAAGTCACTTAAATAGATACAGATAGTAGTTAAGGAAAAAAAACTCTCTCAACTGCTAGTTACAAATAGATAATTGTGGGCAAAATATGCCACTTTTCCTACACTAAATGCTCTTGACCATTTGTGCTGAAAGCAGTGTATATTCACTCAGAGAAAAAGCATTTGGAAGAAGTAGTGATGTGAGAAGAAAATACACTTTTGACTTCACAATCTACTGTAACACTGTTCTGATGGGAAAACAAGAAAAGTTGTCACCAAAGTGCTATTTTGTCATAAAATGGAATGAGCTCAGTTGTCTGTATCAAAGAGTCAGCTCTGGTTTTATTTATTCCACATCAGCTCAGAACGTATATATTGCATATATGTAGAGAATTTAATTCAATACAGTAAATAGTCTCATAGATGTGCTTATCTTCACTGCTCATATATTTTTCTGTTTACTGAGTTCTTGAATGTCTTTTGAACTTTAATTTTCCCTGTCACACAATACATCTGTATTGGCAATGGAGACAATCTAGATTATGGCAGGAGTCAGAAGGGGCACAAAGGAGAGCAAAATAAAATCATCCAATGTTGATTGCTCTTCTCCTTTTTTTTTTCTTAAGTGAAAGGCAAAAGAATATGTGTTGGAAAGTTTCTCTCTAGAAGTTTTCATGGATTTCATCACATTTATGTCAGTTCAATAGGAAGAGGGGTATTTTGCCATTTTTATGTGTGGGGTTTGAATTTAATAGGTAGGGTTAAGAATTTCAGAATCGAAACCATACTTATAAAGAAAGGCATTATTTGTCTCATCTGTTGTATCTACACATTCATTTATTTTAAAGACACATGAAAAACAAACCTGCTAAACAGAAACTGAGAAAGATACCACTTATCTATCAACAGTATTTGGTTAGTTTCTTATTTTCTAGTTAATTTCAAATTTCAGATTTAAACAGTAATTTATTTTGCAAGGCAATTGTATTTGTGAATTATAATATGACTCAAGTATCAGAATTACTGACTCAGGTACCACACTTACAGATATACAGAGGGACTCTCAAAATGTATTGTCATCTACTCTCTGATGAAGTATAGCTAAGTAATTTGTATAGATACGTATGGTTTTTTTTATGTACTTAGGGTGAAAGAGTTGGTGATTCTGGAATAAGGGTGCCCACAAAAGTGCCCAGCTCAGAAACATAGGGTTTCAGAGGTATTATTTAGTGGTCAGTATCACTATAATTTCATAGCAAACGTACCGCTACTCTCAGTGGGTTGCCTTAAGATTGCCCTCTGACAATTTTAAACCTTATATTCCTTTTTTTATCTGAATTAGATGGACTTTCTCACAGCTCTTGTAGTAATTTTTCTCCATTTAAATATCATCTGAATTAATAACCTGTCCCTAATTATTTTTTTCCTATTTAGTCCAATTTTGATACCCCATTGAAGCAGGTAACAGAAAATTATACTAGTACTGCTACTACTACTGCTGAAAAATGAAGGTGGTGAATGATTTGGTAGGGCATGGCAAAAGAAGATACATTAGGTAAAGATGAGAAAGTATTTTGAAACAGAAGATGGATAGATAGGTGAGGAAAGAGCAACAGATCTGTAAATAACTGAAGGCTGTAATTCCTCAGTAAATATGAAGGCACATGAACATTGGTTGAAATTCATTGCATGAATGTTGCATGAGTTTTTAATAATTAAATGGTTTTTACATTCTGGAGTAGTTCAGCTCAGTGTGATCAACATATTGTTTTGGATATTCATCCCACATTAGGAAATGGGGATTGCCTCATAAAGCACTTGGAGAGGATCTTCCAATTTTAGATTGCTCTGGGTCTAAGAAAACTACACTGTGAACCAGGAAGGGTAAGTGCTGACTACTGGCTAATTTTGTTAGAGAACATTTTCCTGTACTAAGTCAAAACAGTAATGTACCTATAGGCTTCACCAGTTCAAACCACTGCAGCCTGGTCAGAGCATCTAACCAGGGAACTCTTCCAAAGGTAAGTCTTTGACCAAGATTTGAGAGTTCCTAAAGTCAGTAAAAAGATGCCAGTTATACCTGTTCCACTCCTGTGGACATCCTGTGTCTTCTGAGCTGAACATGTATCTTCTTATTTTTGCAAGCAAAGATATAAAGGAGAATGTATTACCAGGTGGTAAACGGCAGTGTTTGGAATAGGGGTAGAAAAATGATTGGGAAACACTAGAATTTTGTACAGATAATGAGAAATGTGCTCTGAAGGAATAATCAAACATTAAAACTTGAAAATTTCCTTCCATGCTATTGTAAACCCTATGTGCAGGCTTATTCTCCAGTTAAGAAACTTACCTTTGTCTCAGCTTTTCCCAAGTTTCATTATTAGTCAGAGAAATTTCTTTATCCCTTTGTTTACCATTTGTATTGTATGGTTTTGTTATCACAGGTGAAAGATCACCTCTTTCAACTTTAGCTTTCTGAATATCTCCCAGAAAACCTCATCTACCATATCAGGAGAGATGTCAAGTACATAGTCTTCATGATGCCTATGAAATTCCCCTTATTCTATGAAAAATGTACAAGGATTTTCTGTTTTCTCAGAAGTGGAAGTGAGTGAAAATAATTAGAACAAGAATCACTGGATGGTTTTATGAAGTAAACTCTAGTTGAGCCTAGCACACTCTTCCTCTCCCAAGGAATACACAGCCTCAATAGTCAAGACACAAAGAATGATCAGATTTAAATTAAGATATGGAATAACAAGCAGAGATCCCAATTTTAGACATTATTATCACATTGTTATCAATGTCTCATACAGCATACCAAGACACTCTGCAAAGAGCTTATGTTCATTGAACATACATCCTCAGTAGAAAGCACTGAGAATCCAGGGTAACAGAGAGAAAAATTATTCTATCATTATTCTGAGTGACCTATAAAGACACACTGAACCTTAAACCTTATAAGATCTCAAGCTGAAAGACAGGAAAACTGGAGACCAGGGAATCTACATGCTTTTTATTATACTGGATTGAACCTGGATTTCTTCTTGACCAAAAAATCTCCCTGCAACCAACAAGTAAGGGCCAGGACAACTTCTCATTAATGTTTTTTGAATGTTACTCTGAGCACGCCAGCTAAATCCAGAGAGATGTGCTCACACAGCCTGTGTAGAACATATGCATGCAGAACATGAAGTACAGCTTTGTAGATAAGCCTATGAGTGCAAAGGCCTTTGCAACAGCTGCCGAGCTGGAACTTATTCCAGGTCTTCTGCAACATGAAGGTGCTCACTTCACACCAGGTGAGAGTAGCCATGGATAGGATAGACATGACCTGTTTGGAACAATTGCTAGAGAAGGTTTTGCTCTGTCAAGGAGATTGTAAGGACATAATATAGGTAGTCTTTGTCTGCTTATACTTCAGTCTTCATATTACTTACCCCTTTCCTGCTCTTTTCTCCACTGTATCTCAATGTTTGTGATTGTTTGAAGTCTAGTTTCCACTCAGAGCACCTTTTAGCATCAGTCCCTTCATCAGACTCTTCCATCCTGACATCTGCTTATCACTGAACCCTGGCCAGCTCTTCTCCCCAGTTTAGTTTGATGGGTTTAAGTTTTGCTGTGGTGTTTTGGTTTGGTTTTATTTTTGGTGGAGGGGGGAGGGCCCTGAGTTACATTTCTCATTCTTTCTCCAGTCCACATCAGTTTCTTTTTATTTTTCTTCATATTTTCTGCCTTGCCTCTTATTCAAATAAGAAATAGTGCTCACCTTAATTAAGCAGAAGAAATTCCGTGTCAAGGACACACGAGTGGTAGGGAGGATGGAGACTCCCTTTCACACACTCTCTTGGAATTAACCTCCCAGAAATTAAGTGCAGTTGCAGGTAAAGGGCACATCTTTTGCTTGACTTTTTTTATGTTGTTACAAGCTTTTTACTCATTGTACAGTTTGGGAACTTGAATCATAATGCTGAAGTATACTGGAATCAAAGCTGTTGATTCTGACAAGAAGAAATATGCTTTTTCAATATCTAAGCAGCCATAAAGACCAAGGTGCAAATATTGATTTGGTATATTGCTGTCATTCATTACTTAAGAGTGTCTTCTGAGACAGGGATGCCACTGGTCAATGATGTTACAATGGTTATTGCTGCAGCATGGACTGTAGCTGATCTGACACTGAGACGGCTATTAACATGCTTTGAAAAAAAATCATTAGATATATATCCAGAACTGAAATTAGACAATAATGTTTGTCAGCAAGCTTGAAGAATAAGTGTGCTAAAAGAACAGTTAAGTAGACTTTTCCCTGTGATACAATGAACTGCTATTGCATTTTGCCACAGAATGGTACCTTGGAACACAAGATATGTGAGTAAAAAAACCCACATATGTCAGGATCCAGTAGGTCTTTACCTCTTCTGGTTTAGGTTTTACTTCTATTTTTTCCTCATTTCACACTGAAATGGGAAGTATGTTTATACTAGGAGATTAAGAACCCAATACTTGGATTCTTAATCCTCCAACTGGAGAGAAGAATGTGGTTCAGAAATATAACAGAAATAAGAGCTATGTTTTTACGTTGGAACATGGATACCCAAGTTAGACTTATACTCTGCAATTTTCTTTACCATGTGGCACATTGCACACAGTTACTCTTCAGATACCCTCATTTTCTCAGTGATAAAATCTGTAGTCATTGGAAATATATAAAGTGGGCTGTGTAAATGAGCACAGAATTTTGTTCCACCAAATAGCTTCAGTCCAGTATATTATATATAAATATTGTAACACTCAAACAACACAATTTGTTCACTTTAAAACTTCAGATCATGGACTCAGGAACAAAAGGTGAATGTGCATATAGATTTAAAATAATGAATATGAGAAGATGGTATACCTGCAAACACTCTGCTGGGAGAAAACTTAAACAAGCAACAGAAGCAGTAACTTTATATAGGGCTGTTCATAACTAAATATTCCTAGGTGGTTTTACATCACTACAATTAATTAACCATTCTTCCACAGTATTTAATGGTTAACAAAGAGCTCTTTGAGGTGCTTGACAATAGCTCCCAATATGTAAAACAAGGGTAACCATTTAGTCTTTTTAAACCTCTGCTTTGCTTTTCTAGACAAGCACACCATAACAAAAGGGGTTAAAAAAGGTTTTCAGAAAGAACTAGAAAGTGTCAGAAACTTTCTATCAGCCTAATGGAGCCCATAAATTATAGCAAAACACAAGATAATGGTATACCTGCAAGCCTTCATTTTTAATGATGCTGAAATTTGATACCATTTTGTTCGTATATTTGGAAAAGTGGTATAAGAATCCACAGAAATGGATCCTTATACAGTACTGTCAATACACTCTTCTTTACATTAAAGGATTTTCTTCTTCCAGAGCTGTTGCACAGTGTTTTTAGGCTGAAAGGACAGCATTTTTAAAGCAATCCATACAGGAGCAAAGCAGGTAACTGCTACAGGGAGAACTCTCACTGCAGAGGTGTGTAGAACACATGGCTGAGTTACTATGAAGAGATTGGTACCTGATAGGCAACCTGAGGCTGGGTTTGTAAATCATTGTGGAGGCAGAGGACATGTGTGGAAGGCAGTCAGCAACAGAAGGCTGACTCTGAAAGTGACTCACAGAATGAAGGACAAGATATCAGAGAGAAACTATGAGCTCTGAATTGGGAAGGTCTGGAGGAGAAGAAAATAATTAGGAGCTCTCACGAAAGAAAAAAGAGGATGAGCATTTTTAAGGATGCATAGGATGAGCTGGGTGCATAATATAAAGTGCTCTATTTGGCCACAAAATCTCAGCTAGATGTGCAACATTCCTGAATACTTTCAAAAAGCAGAGTTTGTAATATTTGTACCTTTTCAACAATATATGAAAGGAAGGAAATATTTATTGTCTCATTTTCTTTTATCTTTGCAAAGTGTGCTGGTTTGGACTGGGATTGACTTGATTTTTTCATAGCATCTAGTATGAAGCCACAGTTTGAATTTGTCCTAGAAATAGCACAAATTTTGCCACAGGAATATTTTCATTATCACTGAGCAGCACTTACACAGAGCTAAGGTCTTTTCTGCTCCTCACCCCATCCCACAAGTGAGCAGACTGAGGGTACACAAGGAGTTAGGAGGTGTCACAGTGCGACAGCTGACCCTGACTGACTGACTAAAGGGATATCTTATACCATATGGCATCACGCTCAGCATGCACACCTGTGAGAAGAAGAAGAAGGAAGGGGAAGATGTGGTTGGAGTAATAACATTTGTCTTCTCAAGTCATGATTACACGTGATCGAGCCTTTTTTCCTGGGGACAGCTGAGCACCTGTCTGTCCATGGGAAGTGGGGAATGAATTCCATATTCTGCTTTGTTTTCATGCACAACTTTTGCTTTCCCTATTAAAGTGGCTTTATCTCAAGCCACAACTGCTCTCACTTTTACGCTTCTCATTTACTCTCCCATAGCACTCTTGTGGGGGAATTAGTGAATGGCTGTGCAGTGTTTACCTGCCTGTCAGCTAGAGCAGGACATGTAGCATTATGTAAAAAGCTGAATAGTAGCATTTAGTTATGGCATGTAAACATAGATAGTAGAGATGCTACTTTCCATCTAATACCCAAGGAGTACTTAGGCAAAAATTGAATATGGGATTCATACTGTCCTTACTGAAGACACAAGTCCATTCTGGAGAGGATAGATGACCTTGTAACCTGCCTTCTTGACCTCTTCTCTGTCTCACTTAGGCACAGTTTGAAACTAGTTCCAGACGAACCATTTCTACAAGTACATATTTTCAAATACTAATGAATAACTGGAGGATCTCATGCATGAAGTCCTCATATCTGATGCACGTAGACACCATCACAACAAAAGTGACTAGCTAGGAGTGAATGGGTAGGGGATGACTCTCTTAGGGGACTAGGTCTTGTAGAGGGATATTTGTAAATGAGCATTTAAAGACAAACACCTTCCTGAAGAGGTTGATTTCAATACCTGGAGCAAAAGTATTTTAAGTATTGTTTCAATAAAAATTCTCTTTCTTTCTCTTATGTCAGTTTTGAAGGCAAATTTTTTGCTTTTGTGTAATCTTTACTTTTTGTCCTTGCTCATATATATTCCTATTATGGTATAATTCTATCAGATTAAAAAAAACCTATCAAACAAAAAAACCAAGAAAAACTCCCAAACCATCCCACAATACCACACACATGCACTTTGCCAGATTCTTGTGCTGCTGTTTTCTATGAAAATCCCACTTATTTTTCAGTGACTCTAGTCTACCGTGAACAAATACGGAAGAAAATAAATGCCCTGGCTGAAGAAAGATTGAAAAGGATCAGGTGAGTGTGGCTACTCATCTGTGTGCAGTATTTTCCTGAAAGTATACTTTTCCTTGGTACAAAAAGCTGTTAGTGAAAAGTCGTTTAAAAATTCCTTAATATAGATGTGAGTATGTGCAAGCAAGGGGATTAGGAGACTGGCTTTAAGTTTGCAGCATGCAGACAATTATGACTCACACAGCTATTCTGTCCTCATCGAATTTAGCACTGTAATCAACAGTATATACATTCGTCTCCTTCCATCAGGTAAACCAGAAAAAGTTTAGTCACATTTTCCATTCATCCTTCAAATTCTGTAAGATCAGTATGACTCATACTTATTTTAGATGCAGCAATACTGCCTTTCTGTTCATTTTAAAGTCAGTTCCCAGTGACTGCATTCTGGGAACAGATTTTCTGCTTGTTTGGGTTTCTGTGTGTAACTTTTAATTAAAATATACAGTGTAGGTGGCTAAAATCCTACACTCCCTCTATATCACTGTTGTTATTAATAGAAAAACACAAATAATACTACAGTATGTTTTAATTCTAATTTCCTTAGGAATTTTATTTGAGTGAACTATTAGTTTTCCATTCAGTCCTTCAAGCTTCTGATGCCCTTATAAACTTGGCTTGCCAGGATGATAGAGCTATCAAAGATAGACAGCTGCTTCAAGTGTTGTGAAACTTTGGGAGAGGTGAGCAGAGAGGTACCAGCAGCAGAGCTGGAGTGTGCCCCTCATGGCAGAGGCATCGGGCACCTGTGTATGCTGCTGGGTCTGAAGGGCACAGGAAGGTACCAACAGCCACCTGCTGGGACTTCCAGGTGACCAAGGAGGACAGAAGGGGCTGAGAGCACTGCCAGTGCAACAGATGAGGTGAAGGAAGCACAGATGGTGGGAATGTGATGGTGAGGATGCCGTCTGATGGGACACGGGAGAAACACAACAATATTGTGGGGGATGTGATGCCTTTCCTCAGGAAAACAGGCTTCAGTTGATTTGTCAGTTAAGGGACTAATGTGTTTGAAAACTTCTGTTGGAAAGGAAACACAAAATTACATATTTTTAAATGAAATAGTGGAAGTTATGCAACTCTTTTTTCCCTTTGTTTTTATTGATTAAGCTTCTTCCTCTAGTCAAAACCTAAATAGGAGTTTGAATTTCTGCAAGCTAACTAATTTTTCATTTTTCTCAAAAAATTATTTCTAACTATTTAAATTTTCTTTCTTTTTTTTTCTTTTCTTTATTTTCCTCCCACTTTCGATCTGTTTAGTTTATTGTCATATGGTTCATGGTATACTGGTGAAAAATTGCTACAGAATGCCTGCCTGCCTTATCAGTTATGACAAGGTAGCAGGGGCTAACTTCTGGTTCCAAATTTGTTTCTAAGTGTGAACATTAATAAAATATTTATAGATGCTAATTGGTCCAGGACTCACTCTTGAGCTTCATGCGAGTTTCCTTGTAAACAGTGTAAATCTTTTAATATTTGTAAATGTTACATCTGATTTTTAATTGTTGCCTGTACTGGAATAAAGTCAGGATGATTATTTGGACTCAGGTTAGAGCTTGCTAAGATGCATTAGCTTTTAAATTAAATCACACTACCAACATAAATAACGCATTTTCATGCTACAAGGCCTGAAGTAGGAACCAAACAGTACTTTGCATGCTTTGTGACCTCAGGTATTACTTCACCATTTTGCGGTAATGGTTTAAATGAATCATTTTCAAACAATGAATGCTTAAAATTAAGGCTCTAGGATGGTATTTTAGAAGACTTGTTTCTGCTCTTGAATTTGCTATAGCTTCAGCATTTGACCCTTGGCAAAGATAATTAGGGTTTTGCTTTGCGTGTTTAATTCACTGTCTGGGAAGTGGTGAAAATATTATATTTGGCTAGTAAGAGGTAAAAGCACTCATGTTTGTAATGAATTTAAATTCCACGGCAATAAAAGACAGTGGAGGGTAAGCAGATGTGTAGAGCCGCTTTGACCCCAAAGCACCTTGTGTTTTCCCTTGGTTCTGCTGGAAATACAGCTATTTTTCTTTCCTACCAGACCTAGAGTTTAAGGTATTGGTATGAATGTTATTCTGGTAGAAATTCCACAGTAAATAAACCTCACAGCAAATAAATAAGTCTGAACTCTAGCTCTTGCTTCAGGCAGGATGGACTTCAAAACTAGATCTTGCTCAGGAATTTATTTAGGCATGTTTTGAAAAATTCTAAAGATGGAGATTGCCCTTTCGCTCTGGGCAGTCTGTGACTGTGCTCAGACACTCTTGTGGAGTTGATTTTTTCCTTCTGTCTGCTTGGAATTTCCCTTCTTCAATCTGAGTATTGTTTCCACTTTACTTCATGCATCTCTAAGAAAAATCTGATTATCTTTTCTCTTTAGCACCTCTTTGGGTAGAAAAATACAGCAATTACATCATCCCAAGGCTTTTCTTCTTGTCTAAAAGCTGTTTAGGCTTTTATAGAAATTTGGATGAGAAGGTTGTTCTAGATTTAGTATTTTTTTAGCTCTGATGAAACAGACTGCTTTGAAACTGAACAGCAATTTAAAATTATCTGCAAACATGATTTTTTCCCCTGAATTGTGGAAAGAAGTAACCCTATTGTGAATCCTTATTTTTAAAAAGTGATATTTCTTAATTTCACTCACAAAAGAATCACATCATTTTCTCAGAGCCCAACTTAGTACTTAAGGTGGTTACATAATATTAGATTTTACACCCAAGAATGAAATAAGAAGGCAGTAGGGGGCAGTAGGAAAGGCACCTTTTGTTGTAAGAAAATTAAACATTTTTTCTTTAACTTTGTTCAGGTGTGGCATTGTGAAATTATTTGAAATAAATGCTTTTTCCTATCCTTTTAATGCTAGTGTAGTTTGAGTTGAATGGCCTTCCAAGGTCAGTGGCTAACTTCAAACTATCCCCCATCTTGGAGCAATGGAGCTGACAGCTGCAGTTCCAGACAAGGAATGCTTAGAGGGCAGTAAGCCTGGACCAAAGATTTTGAGGTGGTTGTGGAAAATATTTGCATATGGGCATCATATGCATTACAATGACAAGAATCTTTACTGGTAAAAGTACGATATTATTACTGCAGTTACTGACTCACATATAGCACAGCCAGAGAAATCGTTCTGTGCTTCTTTATAACAAATGTATATGTGTAACAAATAATGTCTCTGTTTCACTTCTTGACAGACAGAGTTCCTAAACACAGAATTCATCATCATGGAAAAGTTGATGTGGTATTTTGTCATTCTGGTTTCTTGTTTGCCTCAGTCACTTTTTGTGGCTGTCAATAACAAAGCTGACACTTGGAGGAACTTCACATTTAGACATTATACCTGAGTGCTGAAATTAAGAACTGAGCAAAGGAAGACTGTTTCGAATATTCACAGAGTCCTCATGGAGGTAAAAGTGAACTTTGTTTATTGCTTAAATCAGTACATTTTTTATGGTATCACAGGGTTCACACAGCTTAAACAAAACTACTATTGGCTAAACCAACTTAATCAGGCCTATACTTCTACATGAGTGATTATATGCAAATCTGTACACACCTCTACAACAATTTCTCCCCCCCCATTCTGCGTTAGTGCCCTCCTGCTTATCATGCTCTTTCTTTGTTACAACATCACTGTTCTTTGTTTTCATTCTTCAGAGGAGCTTCAAGGACGCTTTAGACAGGGTTGTACAAACAAGCTTTGAGTAAAACATCATGTCCTTGCTCTGCTAAAATATTCTCTACAACTGAAACCAAGCATTCAATTCAACTGCTGAATTATGCTAATTGTGATGACATTAGGTTTCTTTAATTGAAGAAAGAACACTTGAAGATTATGATTACAGGTGTGTAAATAAAGGGCAACTTCTGAAATGATAATCAAGTTCTAGACTGTACTTTCAACATTATGTGATGACCACAATCCGATTGCAAGTCTGGAATTCTGGAAAGCTCTATTCAAAATAGACTTCCATATCCAGTTGGAAAGATGATAAAGGAAGATTGAGTTTTGAGGTAGCAATTTAGTGTCCTGCATTTTTGGTGCATTTGAAGCCTCAAAACTTTGCTCAAAACACATAATGCACAAAAGAGGGAACATGTCCTTCTTTTTGAGAGTTCTAGGCAGACACTCGCAGATAATTGGCTACTTTGCTCAGGGAAATTATGATCGCCTTTCTTCATCTACAGCAAGGGAGTGTGCATTATGGCTACTTGAAAATTGCATAGCACTGCTTAGTGATTATCAAGTAATGGCTGATTCCTTTTGCTAATGAGTTCACTTTTGATGTTGTTTGTGTCATGCCACCTCACACCCAGGATTCTGAAGTATTTTGCTGAACAGGAGAATGGTTAAAAAAACTTGTCTTAGAATTCCATATTTTGTGAATATAGGGGATGTAGGCTATAGGAGGGACACAGACACTACATCTCTGCCATAATCATCACATATAGAATGACAGAAAAATTATAAAAAATTATATAGAGCTTAGAATGATGTAGTTCTTCAAAGAACAAATAACTGCTTCTCTCTTATCATGTTTCTCCTTGCTATTTGATATCAAGTTATCAATACATAATTAGTTTTCATTTTTGAGTGTAATCTTCCTGTACTGCAAGTAATTCCCCAGTGAATACTCAGTTATTGCTCATGTACTGAGGGTGGATTTTTATTTACATAAAATCCATAGTTTCTTTCTGCGTTAAGGAATGATCTGTGAAACTGAGTTAAGTATAGATTGTGCATGGTACTAATCATTTTACTTTCTTTTGTGTATTATGGCAAGTATTGTGCACAGAGCTTTTGAAAATGTCTATGTATTTACATTTTAGTTTTCTTTCTTAAAATCTTTGTTTTGTTTGAGCATGACTGAAGTTATTTCTCTCAGGACAGTTTCTTCACAGAAGTCATCCCTGTTCTAGAACATCCTGGAAGATTTTTCATTAAAATAGCTAGTCACATTAGAAACTAGCTAGTCACTAGGGTTGACCTCTTCAGCACTGATGGAGTTCATCGTACATGTGTGGAGGCTCTAGCAGTTACTGAACAATGCTTGCACAACATCGAGGCTAACTCTGTGTCTTAGACTGTGAGGAGGGGACACAGGCAGGACAGATGACCCTGACTGACTGTATTCCACAACACATAACATTCTGCTCAAACTTTGTATGTGTGAGAATTTGTCTGAACTAGCCACTGATCAGAGTGTGGCTGGGCATTGACATGACAGTGCTGAGATGCTGAGTGATCGCCTGTGCAGCATTTGTTTTCTTCTTTTTACTTCACTTACTAAACTGTCTTTATTTAAACTCACAAGTTTTTCTTGCTTTTTCCCTTAAGATCTTCTCCCTGTTCCCACTGGTGCAGTGTGAGCAAGCAACAGGATGGTGGCTTAGCTGCTGGTGGGAATCAACCCACCATGTGCTTACATTTCTAAGTGTTCTGAAAGTCTGTGATCTCTCACCTGCAAGTTACAGCCACTAGAAATGTGTCATTGCCTGATCATCTTGTGCAGATTTTATGTTGTTTTCAAAGAGAACCATAGTTTTGAGTATGAGGTAATATACTGTAAAAGAACAAGTGTTTTAATAGAAGGTATTAAAATAGTAAAATAAAGGATTTTACTGAAATATATTTGTGTTTTAGAAGAAAGGTCAACAAAGCTACATTGGCGAATCAAAGATCTGCCTTAGAAACTTGGGTATTTTTGTCCAATCTCCCTTGTTTCAAGTTAGTTTCCTGAACTCAAACTTTAGAAATTAGCTTGGGTTTATTTGTACATTTTTATTTTCTTTATCTATGTTGGGATTGAATTGGTGCTTAGAAATAATGGCTAAAATAATTTCCAGAGATAAATTACTTGGGATGAAATTTAAAAAGTCTGAGACATCTAATAAGAAATAATAAGTGAAGCAAAACAGCAGTGCGAACAGAAGAGCTGGTGTCTGCTGCCAGGTCAAAAATCAAAGCATTCACTAGAAGACCCATCTTCCAGTTTCATGATTTCTTCTAAGCACATCCTCCTACCTCTGCAACATCCCCAAAAGATGTTTTAGTGGCCAACATTTTATTCTGGGGGAGAATGGTGCTATCCTTTTCTTTCAATGAACCTGATCCACCTTCTATAAAGTAACACCTCTGGAATAAATACTGATGTCTGTATGTACAGATTTTTAAATGAATGTCATAACCAATAGGCTTATAATTTTTTCTCTTTATTGCATGAACACTCAAGTTCAAGTTCAACTAGAATTGCCTGAGAATAAAAGTTTTGCCCTCTTAACCCAGTTTAACTATAGGATCTCAGTAGGAAATGTTTTTTAGAGAGAGAGATATATATATGTTTAAATCTTCTCAAAAAACCCCCCCAAAAACCTAAAAACCTAATCAAACGAACAAGCAAAAAAAACCCCAAAACCAACTATGCTGTTCCATCATTGAGCATTAGATGTTGAATTGAAAAATATACATTTCCTCCAAAATGCCTGTAAACACAAAACCAATTTTCCTTCTCTGCCAATATAATTAAAAATTGTGGACCATTCTTGGAGAACATAAGCTACGGTAGTTTGTAAAAATGGATTCACAAGAATGAATTGTAATAGTTTTTATAATGTTGTTACTAAATGCACATGGAGAAAGTAGTGAATATAGTTCATTTTATGTAGATTAAGGGATATAAAGTCTCTGAAGTTAATTATACAGGGAAAAATGTTGTGCAAAAGGAAATTACTTATTTGCATAGTGTTAATAGCCATATTTAAAACAGTGCTAATACTGGAAAAAAATATGTATTTGCACTTCTACAAATTCAGGAAGGATTCTAGGTTGATCATAGGATGATAGAAAAATTCTGGTCAAGGGTGACCTCAGGAGGTGATTCAGTCTTACCTATTATTTGGAAAAACATCATTATGTGGTCAGACCAGGTTACCCAGACTGGCCTTGAGAATATCTAAGAATGAAGACTGCATAACCTCTCTAGGTAACTTGATCCGCTGCTTGACTGTCTTCATGCTGGAAAAGTATCTCCTTCTATCCAGTCTGAATCCCTGTTCTTTCAACTTACACACTTTGTCTCATCCCTCTGGCACATATATCTGTGGAGAGCCTTCTTCTGTCTTCTTAATGACATCCTTGCAGATTTTAGAAGGCTGCTATTAGGCATGTGTCTCACCCCAAGCCGCCTTCTCTCCAGGCTGACAGGCTCTGTTCCTCCAGTCTCTCCTCTCAGAGCAGATGCTCCAGTCCCTTGACATCAGGGGCCCTCTGCAGAGCATTCCAGCTTGTCAAGGTCTTTCATGCATAAGTGGGGCCCAAGGCTGAGTCTAAGTTTTGAGATGCAGTCTGATGAAGGCTGAGCAGCAAGGAACAGCAATTTTCCTCAATATGACAGCTACAATCCTATTAATGCACTCCTAGGTAGAGTTGACCTGTTTGGCTGTCAGACCACACTGCTGGTTCATGTTCAGCTTTCTGCTACCAGCTACCAAGACTTCCATTCAGGAAAGCTGTTCCGCCAGCCAGAACACCAGCCTGTGCTGTTGCAAGCACAGGTTTCTTCTTCCCAGGTACAAGACTTGTAGAATCTTTTAAGGTTCCTTCTGGATTCTCCCTGAACCCTATCAAGTTTTACTGAATGGTAACCCCACCCTTAAGCAGGTCCAGGATGCTGGATTCTGCTGTCCTTCTCAGGTACAGACCCATAGGCATTCAAGCTACATCCCATCAATGTTATTTGTGGCAGAATTGTGTAAAAATAGAAAAGAAACAATATAACTTAATAACAAAAAATAAAGGATCTCGTGGTTTCCTGTGGTCAAGATGACC